>CAWUFW010009565.1:600000-773225 GCA_963921515.1 Calotriton arnoldi
CGATAGTGGCGGTGCTTCCTAAGCCTGGCAAGGATCCCTCTGCCTGCTCGTCTTATCGCCCGATAGCTCTCCTAAACCTAGATGCCAAAATTTACTCCAAAATACTAGCCACCCGCCTCGAATCCGTTCTTCCCGGTCTTATTGATCCGGATCAATCCGGTTTTATTAAGGGACGTCAAACCCATGATAATTTGCGACGCATCATCCATATTATTGAAAAAGCCCGAAAGAAAAACATCCCCACAGCGCTTCTCTCGCTAGACGCGGAGAAAGCCTTTGATCGCGTGGAATGGTCTTTTTATTTAGGGTGCTTCAGCGTTTTGGCTTCAATGAAACCTTTATAGGAATGGTTCGCGCTAACTATCACTCTCCAAGCTCCCGGGTCCTTGTTAATGGTGTAGCATCTCCTCCCTTTAATCTGGCTCGCGGGACGAGACAGGGATGCCCCCTATCCCCCTTCTTTTCGCCCTGAGCATAGAACCCTTGGCGCACAGGATCAGAGGCAACCGAGAGATTCAGGGAATCCGTTTTGGCAGAGACGAGCATAAAATTTCGCTCTTTGCGGATGACGTGCTTCTCCCAGTGTCAGACCCTATTGTCTCTCTTCCAGCTATACAGGAGGAGCTGACGGAGTTTGAGCGGGTAGCGGGTTTTAAGATTAATTTGAACAAGTCCTTCTTACTAAACTTGACAGTATCCAAAGTCGATTGGCGAAGGGTCGAAGAGGTGTCTCCTTTTCGCTGCACCACTAAAGACATCACCTACTTAGGTATTAAGCTTACTCCTAAAGTACGAGATCTGTATAAAGCTAATTTCCCCCCCCTCTTGCAACAGTTGAGGTCGGATTTGAGTAAATGGAGCGGGCATATACTACCTGGCTGGGTAGGATTAACGTTACCAAGATGAATGTTCTCCCCCGGCTGCTCTACCTTTTTCAGGGTTTGCCCATTCCCGTGGAGGGAGGTCTTTTTCGGGAGTTACGACAGATGCTTACCAAATTTATTTGGCAGGGAAAAAGGGCACGCCTTCCTTACAAGTTGCTCATTCGACCGCGCAAAGACGGTGGTCTAGCACTACCGGACTTTCAGGCCTACTACAGGGCAGCACAACTGCGGGTAATTACGGAGTGGTCTCTGCGGGCTTCGGAGAAGCACTGGCTACATATAGACAGACAAATAACTGGTCGCACCATTTGGGATCTCCTATGGAAACCAAAGCAGGACAGACCACTCAATGCCTACATTAGCACGCCTACGTCCACCACTCTCAAAGTCTGGGATATACTTACCAAAAGACTGCACCTCACGACTTTCCCCTCTCCTCACACGCCCATACATTTCAATGCGGCATTTCCCCCTGCGCTGCAAGAGGGTCCCTTTGAAGCATGGAGGGAGGGCGGATGACATATGATTTCACACTTGTTTGACAGGGGCGAGCTCCTCACTTTCCAAGATTGCAAGGAGCAATTTGCTTTAACTGCTAAAGAGGAATATCACTACTTGCAGTTGAAACACTGGGTGCAGCAGCCCCTGGTACGGCTGGCCGCTACCAGGGAGCTGCTCCCCATAGAGAAGTTTGCGCAATCGGGGTCCTCCTCCAAGGGTTGTATCTCCTGCCTGTATGCTCTCATACAAGCGATGAGTCCCAGATCGACCCCGCGTTTCAGACGCTTTTGGGACGCACTCGTGGCTACTCCCTTGGAAGACAAGCAATGGGAGCATCTAGGCGGGGATATAGCGAAATTCAATCGTTCCATGTACCTCAGGGAGGCACACTATAAAATTATGTACGACTGGTACCTATATCCTCAAAAACTACACACAATTTTTCCCAGTTCATCCGACAGGTGTTGGAGAGGATGCGGGATGTTGGGCGATTTCAGGCATATTTGGTGGGACTGCCCCTACATACAACCGTTTTGGAAGGAAATTTTGTCCCACATCAAGCTTATTCTAGGCTATCCTATTCCTAGTTCCATGGAACAGGTCCTGTTGGGGGTCCGTGATCCCATACTGAAGCGTCAAACACAGGGAGATAAATCAGTGATGTGGCTTTGTCTGGGGGCAGCAAAAATGGCCATTGCGGCTGCGTGGAAAAAACAAGAGGCTCCATCACTGACCCAATGGCACGCGAGACTGTGGAGAGTTCTGGCGCTGGAACGCATGGCGGATGTAGTTGAGGACCAGAGGAAAAGCTTTGACTACATATGGGCTCCGTTGGTAGGCTATTTATCTGAGGGGCTCCCCCTGACTGCATGCAGCCCCCGGCTTAGGGCCTTACACTTGTTCCTTCTTTAACCATATCAAAGCGATGAGGCCGCGGAACAGCGCACAGGGCACTTGATTGGCAGACCTGGTGACCCAGCCTTCCTGCTCACGTTATGTTAATTTGCACCATGACATCACAGTTGTGTTCGTTTTTTAGGTTTAGATAAGTTTCCTTTCTATGTTATTATCATGGGAGGGTAGATTGTTGCTCAGCAACATGGGCCTGACTACAATAATTAATATGGACATTGTGAAATGTTGCAAGAGGCACTCGCCACGGTCCTTGTGGACAAGCTGTAACCGTCATGAGCAATCTGTACATCCGGGCTGAATGTTTTTGCAACTGATGGTGCCTATGTAATGCTTTGTATCGCTCTCCCTGGAAAAATTTCAATAAACAGATTTTGAAATAAATAAATATGATGCAGTGAATACTTTGTCATTCAGAGCCAGGACGTAGGCAGCTTATAAATATGGCTCAATAACAAGTGACAGCCTACGAATACCTGTCAAGGAAAGAGCCACAGTGGAGGCCGAGGAATGCTCAGCTTTGCCAGAAGATAGGGAACAGCAGGCCAGATTCCTTTCAAGCATCTTTTATGTAGGGTTCAGAGCTTCAGCTTTGCCTTCAAGAGCTTTCAGAATGGGAGGTCGACATATGTGGGTGACAGAATCAAGAGGCGGGGCTGAGAATCCTTTTCTGGAGCTTAAGCTTTTAGGAGAGCAATAGAAACACATGGTTAGCATATTCCGCCTATTCAGCCAGGGTATTTCCTTGGGATGTTAGATAACCAGGAAGCCTGTCTCCACATTCCTTGTGAAGACATATTAGGAGAGACTCCTGAGGTTTACATTACATCATCTGCATTTTCAGCTTTCAGTATTATTCCTCTGCCTCAAATCTGCCTCTTGAGTCTTTACTAATGTTATTTCCATGTGTGTTAGTTGTGTAGTGTAAGCGTGTACATATGTGGATGTGCTTTCTTTGTAGAGTTAATGCATTTTGATGTGTTTTTGAGTCCGTATAGAGTTGTGAATGTTGTGAGAGAAGTCGGGCATTTTTATAATTAATTACTAGTGTTATTATTCATCACCTTCTACGCATGCTGTGGTCACATTTTTCACCTCACCTTTTCATGGGCGTCTTCAATGAGCAAACCTATTTGACACTTTTTGTGTGATACCCATTATGCATGTACTGTTTTTCCCTGCCTCTCCTGATTTCAATGCTGTACCTTTGAGAGGACACTTTTGGTGTGTGATGTACGTCAAAGCTGAACAGTACCACTTGATAACATAGGGGAATCCTTTGTGAAATGCAACTAACTGCCCATTTTGTAGGTGTATGTTTTGTATGCACATGGCCCTCATAGCCTTCATTTTCCCTTCCCTCCAGCCACTATGATGATGTTCTCCATTTTTGAGCCAATTTTCAATTGCCACTATGTCCTTAGCTCTCCATAGTGTTAGCAAGAATGACGCCCATGTAGACATGGGTCTGTGCCAGTAAAATTGTGAATTGCATTTATGAGTAAGAGAAGTAGCACTACAGAAGCACCAAACCTTATTCTAGTGAATTCCTCTGGGAATAGCTCCGTAGATATATTAATGTTATAGATACATAATGTAAGTGAACAGATTAATGTCAGGTAAAACTAAGGTAAGGAATTCACACTAAAACCATCTGTGAATCAGTTGGATAAACTAATGATATAGTAAGATTACACAAAATACCTGTGTGCAAAACAGAGAGAGATCACAAATGAACACCCAAAGATAGGCCCTGAAAAGCATTTCACTATTTCCATATTTGCACTAACAGGGAGACAACATCAGATATTTTGGATAGCACAGAAAAGGGCCACAGAACAGGCCAACTTTATGACCAATGAGTGACTTAAAGAATGAAGGATATACTAAGGAGAAAACAGACTTAACAAGGCTTATATAGTGCCAAAGGTTTAATAACAAATATGATTATCCGTGAGACCATAAGAAATGAGTTGGGCACAAAGGCGGTTGAGAAAACATTAAAGATGACTATTTCCCTATCTATCCAATGAAGGCAAACATAATCAGGAAGGGATACAATAGGATTAAACATCAATTACACATTGATTAAAGGTCAAGTTGACAGATTATGAAGTGTCCGAACAATTACATGATAGTTTAAAAACGGACACTATGACCAATGAAACCTTGTGGACTGTAATTTAATCTTTAGTTAAAGGGAAAACACATGAAAACAGTCAATCAATTCCAAAATCATTAGGAATTCAAAGTACAATTAATTTTAAAAAAGCTGTTGACTGTCTTCTATGTCTATTGGAGCTAGTAATGGAAGGAGCATCCTAAGAGGAAGAAGGCGGGAAGGGTTGAAGGAATGCCAAGGAGGGACCCAAATAAAGAGAAAGGAAATGGGTCAAGAGGATGTGTATAATAAAGCATACGAATAGAAGGAAGTGGGCAGAAGGAGAATGAGGGATTCAAAAGAGGATGCAGTGGGCATTAATATGGAGAACTTGGGGAATTCACACCCTGTTTAATTAGAAAACAAGGTATGCAATGAAAAGGGCAGAGCGATAGTAGGGCAGGGGCCAGTAAAGAAGGGACATAAATGACAGATGGTTGTAAGTGGTCTTCTCTTATAAGAAAAGGAAAGAAAACTGCTATACTTGGAATGCATTCTTGTTGTTTGATGTTTTGGTGTAAATATTGTTTGTGCAACTATAGCAACAGATCACCAACTGTAATCAAACTTGAACACCAAAGTCAAAAGGTAGTAAAGGAAAAAAAAACATTAATTCAAAGTATGGCTAAAAATGTAGAAAAGCATGCGTTTCAGATATATACCTTAAAGAAACCTACCCATATTTTGGTCTTGGCACCTGGCAGCTTTGAGATGGCTGTAGGCAGACATACTGTTTCCAATAAATAACATATACTTAGAGTTAGCTTTGAGTCAGCACCTTGCTCATGATTGAATGGCTTTGTTGTCTGTATAAGTTTTATACTCTTGATGTATTGCTTTCCTCCTTATTCTTAAGCTTGTCCCACCATGGAGCATTTTGGTTTCACTTTGTTCTGATTGGATGGGTTGTATGCTTTCACTGCACACCTGAGACTCTTTTTATTTTGAAGGAAATAAAACAAATCCACCACGTAGCCCACAAGCATGCAACTGCAGGGTGTGCCCCTCCTGCTCTTCCTTTCTGCTACAGTTAGTGGTACCTCCTCTGCCATGCTTTCCCAGCTCTCAAATCTCTGAATTCGCTACTGTATGAAGCAAGAATTCAATGAAAGATTGCATGCATGACTCATAAAGCCCTATATTTCAATACACCCAGATATCTGGCCCAAAAGCTAGAAAAATCAGGGGGTTGCAGACCTTTGCGAAGTGTGCGCTCCCTGCTTCTGTTTTCCAAAAAAGATCTGGGGCAACATACCAGTGGTGGAGGTGGTAAGCTCCTTCTTCTTCTCACTGGCCACTTTCTTGGTAGCAGTTTTAGCACCTTTCTATGGGGCCATCTTGAAGCTGTCAGTTAGCAGTGACGCTTAGCATCACAAGTTGAAGAGATGTCTGTGATGTGTGGGTCTCTCACACGTCACATCGTGCACAGGCCTTCTTTCTGGCAGTACCGTGGGTGATATTGTCTCTTGTGCACTTAAAAGAAAAGAAGCAAGAAGGACATCAGTGAAACGTGGCATTGTTGCTGTTCAATTAGTAGTACAAACAAAGCAAACACAATATCATTTAGTGTGGTCACTGGTTACTCCCTATAATAAATAATGAACAATACAGTGTATCTATACGGAAAACCACATCAACATAAACTTTCATGGTGACTCAGGAAGGATAAGAGAGAGCAACATACAGATGAAACTGTTTAGTTTATGTGCGTCATGTGACATCACTCACGTTTGATGTGGCACTCAGGGAGGTGCAGCTGACAAATGCCAATGGAAGGAATAATCCCTAGACAATGAATGCTGTTGTGCACCTATTGCAGACATGGGGTTGACTTGATTGATGCTAGATGTAATGGAAAAGTGGTAACTATGAAGCAAAAAAATAAAATTAAAAACGTTATACAAAAAACTAAAAAAGAATTTGAAAAAATAAAACATAATTTACCTATTAATAAAAAAATGGAAAGAATGTAAATTAAAAAATTAAACAAAAGCGAAGCTGTCCTCAAAGATATAATAATCATTTATTAAATTGCTTTCCCATTGCTACACCATCCATGCAGCCTATGGTAAAAGGCCGAATTTCGTTGGACACAAAAAATGGCTGCCAGCCAGTGCCACATTGTCATCAACAACAACACTGAGTAGGAAGGCATTGGGAACAACGAGAAGATATGCAGGCCTATAGAAAAAGCACACTGGCTGCCTAGCCTACACAAAAAATGGCCAAGCACCTACCACATGATCACAACAAGAGAACACATGCAGGCCTGTGGCAAAAGCACACTGGCTGGATACACAAAATGGCCACCAGCTACATGGTCACAGACTCACAACAAGAAGCAGGAGGCCTAGAAAACAAAGAGCGCATGCAGGCCTATCGCAAAAATACACTGGCTGCCTACACAAAATGCAGCCAGCCACATGGTCAAAACAAGAAGAAGGAGGCCTAGAACTAAGAACGCATGCAGGCCTATGGCAAAAGCACATTGGCTGCCTAAACAAGATGCCCGCCAGCCACATGGTCACAACAAGAAGGAGGAGGCCTCGAACAAAGAACGCATGCAGGCCTATGGCAAAAGCACACTGGCTGCCTACACAAAATGGCCACCAGCCACATGGCCACAACAACAGCAACCAGCAAGAAGTCATGGCCACAACAAAGAAAACATGCAGGCCTATGGTAAAAGCACGCTGGCTGCCTACACAAATTGGCTGCCAGCCGCATGTCACAACAACCAGCAAGAAGGCATGGCCACAACAAAGAAGACATGCAGGCCTAGGACAAAAAGCACTCTGGATGGATACACAAAATGGCTGCCACCCACATGGTCACTCACAACAAGAGGCAGAAGGTCTGTAAAACAAAGAGCACATGCAGGCCTATGGACAGTCCACTGACCACAGGGCATCTGGAACAAAGGCAAATGGTGGCCTCTGGATAACACACACACACACACACTGGCCAGACAAAAGAGGCATGGTAAATCTGAGAACACAGCATTAATTCAGCAATGCCAAAAAGCAAAAATTAACAGGGCTAAACATGTTTTTTACAACAACACACATCCTTCAAAGGCATTACCCCACCTAGTCCCATACACTGTTTGCAGGAAAAAAATATGTGAAATACATTAAAAAAAAAACTTTCTGTATTCAATCCAAATCCATCCATGGCCTAAATGCTGTTTCAAATTCAACAGACATCACAGAAACAGTTGTTTCATGCATCCATGACTAGCACTGGGACTACTGGCTGGAAGGGCAATTGGCAGACTAGGCCACATAGTGAATTAAATCAATATTGCAAATGATTTTAAAAAAACATGAAGAAAATGTAGTAAACTGTGAAACATTTTTCCTTTACAAATGAAGAAAAATGAAATGCAAAAAAATCACTAGGTCCCTGCTGAAACAACCAGCCGCCCACCACAATACATTTTAAAAATCCATTAAAAGTACAAATAAATCCAGGTGCATGGCCCCAATCAAACAAACAACACCAGTTTTTCAACTTACTTGTGAAATCTCAAATACAAAAAGTCCTTAAATCCAATGGGATATGCAGCAGACAAATAGAGTGATTCTTCCAGCTCCAAATACAAATGAAAAGTGAGCAGGCGATGGACAAAGCACTGGGAGTAGCCTGCAGAACAAGAACAGGAAGTTGGAGACTCTGGGGCACTTCCTTCCAGTTCGAAAAAAGGTTAAAAAAAAACCCTTGCACCAACAAAACAACTCCAAATGGCAATTCGAGGAGGTTTTTAACTCCAAATCATCAGTTCAGTAAGACATTGATGCTTCATGAGGCGAGACTATTCCCCAGAAAACATCCACCGGAAGTCGCTGGCGCGCCCGAATGACGTGTTGGTGACCGCAAAATCTCGCGGGAGCATGCAGACGGCTAGCAAATCTCATGGCGCGAGCATCCGGCAAGTTGCTCCTGCATGCGTGAAATGACATTTTTGAGCGCGCTGACCCAAATAAACTCTGATCTGTTGCGGAGTGCAAAGTTTAACAAAAAATCCACAGAACGCGGAGTTGCTGAATTCTGCAAACTCTGCGAACGGAGCGGAGTTTTACACCCGGGCTTAGTCGTAAAGGGCCTTTCTGCATAAGGACAGCTGTGATCACCTGACCATTCCAATGTGCCAAGTATTACCCTTAGATTTCTTGCCCTGATAAATCAGGGTGTTACAAGGAGACACTCCAGGGTAAATTACTCCTTGCTCTAGCAACAGCTTTACACAAGGCCGGCCTTAGCACTGGTGGCGCCCGGTGTGACAATGTTTGTTGTAACCACCTCCACCATGGACTCCCTTACCACCACCTTTTAACAGTGCCCCTCAAGTCTCCATAACCACTCTCTTTCAAATGAATTTAATTAGTTATACAGCGCCACTCATACCAGTGTAGGGTGTCAGAGCACTTTGTATCACACACACATTACAGAGAGACAATCAATCATATGTGTGTAAATCAGTGTATAGGAAATGTTACATAAACCAGAGGACTACAATGTGTTGGAGTGACATGCCATCCATACTGGTAGACACTATAGTTAAAGAGTGCTTGGTTTGGAAAAACACAAACTCAGAATTGAAAACAGAACATTTTAATAATAAGAATTGATTTCTACCCAAATGATCCGTTTTTGCAACATTAATCTATGCTCTAATCTATACTTGGCAGTGTGCATGCAGTTCTCTGATGATAGTTAATAAATCACTGTTCGGTATTAGGATTTTAACTTATAAACTGCAAGTAACAAGAGGATGTCTCTTAAAAAGCAGTAACCCACTGAACTATTCACATTTTATGTGCTTTGTGATCTTCATGATACACGTTCTTTGCAGCAGGCACATTAACCCTCTGTGCTATTTTATGATCGGTCAAAACCTCAAGTAGACAAAACTCCGATCTCTCTCCAGGAAGAACATTAATCACCTGAGTAATCTTGACATTTTTTATTGTTGCCTGGAAATTGCTGGAGGCAAGAAACGTGGCAGCAGGTGCTTTTAAAACCAAAATAAACTTGTAAACATGACTCCCCCTGAAGTGAGCACCCTGTGTAGTGGCACAAGTTGCACCACCCTAGAGCTGGCCACGCCTGTACAGTAGGGATGAAGCCCTCATCTGCTTCTTTGGACAAAGGATATTTCCTCACTCTGGGTAAGATAGCACCTTCTTTTAATGTGTTTAATGTGATTCTGAATGGTGTAGTGGTATGAATCAGGCCTACATCATGTGGGCCCTTAGGGCCAGATGTATGTCTGGTTTTTGCAGTCACAAATAGGAAATGGGGCCATTTGCGGCCACAAAATAAGTCTGTGCAATTTACAAACCCTATTTTGCGAGTTGGTAACCTATTACCAACTCGCAAAATAGAGTTTGCGACTCGCTATTAGGAAGGGGCATGCCAAGGGCTTCCCTTACTAATAGTGAGTTGCACTTCTATGTATGACTGTTTTGCAACCTCAATTGCGGTCACAAAACACTCACAGTTTACCACCTACTTCGAAAAGGTGGTAAGCCATTCGCAAATGGGAAGGGGTCCCCAGGGGACTGTGGTATCCTGTATCCTGTGCTTATGTCTTTAAAGCCATTGTAAAGGTTCTTGGAAAGAATATCTTTGTTCCTGACATTCCTTGGATGTTTTTGTTACCCATGAAAGTGATTAAAGTATTTAAGAATGCTGTCAGAACGGAAGACCACAGAGTATGGAACCTAAACAGAGTTGTGAAGCTTTCTGCTACCTTCCTTATAATCAATATGAAGATAATCGGTAAGCTTCACTCTGTCTAACTCTAAGTTGCAACTGATTAATTTGACCTAAGACAGTGATTTAATTTATGTTTCAGGCGTTCCACTGCTGCTTCATCTTGTCAGAATATTGTGATAAATTCTAGTAGCTGTACTTAAACTTTCTTTACAGGTGGAAACTCGGGTATTAATCGGATACCGGCGTTAACTGTTTACTTTACAGGTGGAAACGCGGGTACCAATCGGACACCGGAGTTAACGCAATATTTATTCAATCAAGTATTTTAGCTTTACATGTAAAAGATTTGACTCTCCCAGTGATAAATTGTTGGTCCAAGAAGTTTACAAATCCTTTACCATGCAGAATGTGCCTCCTCCTCCATTTTTCTTGGTGGGTCCAGGTGATCCTTCCATTCCTTGGAAAAAAATGGAAGAATGTTTTTACACACTATGCTCAAGTTTGCAGTGTTTCTCTCAGTGTAGAAAGGAAAATGTCACTCTTACTACATTGTTTAGGTTCAGAGTGCCCAAGACATTTTTGAGCACCTTCCACAATTACCTTCACAGGAAGCAGTTGAGTTGAATGATTATGAAATTTGTCTTAGAAAACTTGATTTGCATTTTTTGCCTAAAGTTTCAACAGTGTTAGAAAGACATCATTTTGGAAGACGGATGCAAAGGTTGAGGGAGATTGTTGAAGAATGTGTTACTGCGTTAAGAAATTAGCTTCAACTTGTAATTTTGGAGCTAATTATGAAGAAAGACTTAGAGATCAATATATGTTGGGTTGTAGCTTTGACAAAGCTAAAGAAGCTTGCTGGGAAAAATATAACCCGTCTCTCTCTGAAGTCATCACCATAGGTAAATCATGTGAACATACCAGATCATGTGTTGAAGAACTAAAAAGAAAGGATGATGAAGTGAGTAAGGAAGGAAGAGTGCAGGTGGTTAATAAGTTAAAAAATAAGCATAACAGCACAAAAAACTTTCAACAAAGTAAAAGTAGTGATAGTAGCAAGAACGACTTTTCCTCGAAGAAGTTTCAAGGAACATGTTTCAGGTGTGGGGAATATGGTCATGCAGCAAGTTTTAAAGAGTGTATTGGTTGGAAGGCCACATGGAGAGATGTAAGAAAAAGGGGCACATTTCAAAGTGTTGTCGTAGTGGTAACATAAAGAAAGAAATCCAAGAAGTAGTGTATGAAGGAGAGTGTGATGTAGAGGAAAGTGTCTTAAGAATTTGCGAGGGACAAAAAAGTGGACCGTTTGATATTGTGCTCATTGAAAAAGTTCCAGTACCAATGTTATTTGTTTCTGGAGCAAAAATCACTCTAACCCCGAGGAAGGTGTATGATGAACATTTGAAAAACAAAGTGGTGCTACACTAACCTGATATCAAAGCTAAAGGTTATGGGGTGAACCCATCATATTATCAGGGTACTTCGAAGGTAGTATTTACTTCAAGGATAGAGTCATCACAGGGGGGATTCATGTCTCAGAGAGGAGACTCATTAGTAAGTTGGTTACACCAAAAAGATCTCAGAGTAATCTTAGACCCCAATGAAATTCCAGAGGTAAGGTTGAAGCAGGACAAGATATGCTGTGAGCAACTTGGTCAAGTGCAGTTAGACAGGCCTTGTTTGGAAAGTGAATTCCCTGAAGTATTTAACGAACAATTGGGTTGTTTAAAAGGGTATACCCATAAGATAAAGTTAAAAGAGGATGCTGTGCCTGTTGTTAGCAAAGTTAGAGGTGTTTCCATCAAGATAAAAGAAAAAATGAAAGTAGAACTTTACAAGCTTTTAAAAGGTGGTATCATTGCAGAAGTTGAAGCCACAGAGTGGTTGGCTCCAGTAGTTATGGCTCATAAGGCCAATGGGGATTCCAGGCTCTGCATAGACCTCAGGTAACTTAATAGGTGTGTTGTTGTAGATCATTATCCCTTACCGAATATTTCTGAAATGTTGTCTCTATTAGAGGGGGAGAAATTTTTCTCTTCCATTGATTTGGCATCAGCATACCATCAGGTGAAATTGTATTCTGATTTACAGACCTAACGGCATTCATAACACCGTTTGGAACTTTCACATTTCTAAGGATGCCGTTTGGGCTAATTTCTGCCGCTGCAGTCTTCCAAAGAATTTTGAATGCATTTTCAAAGATGTCAAAGGGATAAAGATTTATCAGGATGACAATTAGTTTTCGGAAGCAACATTGAGGAACATGACAACAGAGTCAGGATGGTCTTGGGAAAATTACGAGAGAATGGGTTGACACTTAAAGCTAAAAAGTGTAAATTTAATCTCACTGAGATGGATTATTTAGACCACAAGATTACTGGTTCAGGTATAGAACCGAAGAAAGAGTTAGTAGACACTAATAATAACATGGCCAGTCCAATCAGCAAAGAGGAGGTAGTCAAATTCTTAGCTACGTCGGAGTACTATGTTAAATTTATACCTAACTTTGCACATAAAACACATAACTTGAGACAGTTGTTAAAGAAGGGTGTTGGATTTTCATGGAATCCTGAGTGCGAGAACGTGTTTGTTTTGGTGAAGAGTTTATTGTCTAAAGCGACCTTGCTGAGGAGTTTTGAACCAGATCAGGAAATCATTGTCATGACAGATGCCAGTTCCACAGGTTTGGGAGCTGTAATGATGCAAAAGCATGAAGGTGTAGAAAGGACTATTCTATTTTTATCCAGGAGTTTAAGGGGAGCAGAATTCAACTATTCCGTAGTGGAGAAGGAAGCTTTGGATATATTCTGGGCTGTGAGGAAACTCTGCAAGTTCTTGTGGGGTTGTAGTTTTCAAATTAAAACAGATCACAAGCCGTTGAGAGAGATTTTTGAAAAAAAGGGACTAGACAACATATCCTCTAGGATACGAAAATGGGTTGTTGCTCTTCTAGAGTTTGACTTTCGAGTAATGTATGTTCCAGGAGTGAAAAACAACTTGGCTGATTGTTGTTCACTTTTAATTAACAAAGAACCCACAATGGAAGGAGCAAATGATGAGGAATTGTGTGACTTTAATGATTATGCGGTTTGTCTTGTCAGCGAGGGTGATAGAGCGCAAATATCACTCTATTTGTGCACTATACTCATGGTTTAAACGCACTTCCTTACAGTTGTATTGTGTGCAGTGTTTTGATGATTAAGAACCATTTAATTGAATCATTTAATGTTGAAACGTATTAAGTAGAATATTGTATGTATTATGATTCCTTCATGCATAATGTGCAGGACAATATTATTTTATATATCGTAAGCTGTGATTTGTTTAAGTTGCCTGAAACATAGGCCCCAAAAGATTCTCCTTGCTCTACAGAAATAATGAATTAATTGATTGTTGTGTTCGAGGTTAGCATGTTCTCACCCGGCAGGTGCAGAAGTACACATCGTTATTTTCAGAGTTAAGGAGAGACCCGGAATGCCTTTGAAGATAACTGGAAGCGAGAAGGGAGGATGCTTTGCGTATTGAGTCTGTCTGAAAGCCAAGGCCACTGGAAGAAGATAGCTTTAATTAATTCTGCTTCATGAAAGAGAACCAGCTACTGTATAGAGGTCTAGTGGAAAGTTTTAGAAAAGGTGACGCAATGTTGATTGAATTCTATCTTTTTGTATGATGTGCAGGGACAGAGAGACCAGACTTCTGCTAGCTTTCGGAGGAGAAGGAGCATCTTAGAGCGAGCTCCATAGCCTCTAGCTAAACGACCCATTTTGACGTGAGTACTTCTTAGGAAGTCACACGTGCTGACACCATTGGGGAATGATAGTAGAGAGACAGGAAGGGCCCTCACATAGAATAGTGTAGGGAAAGATTTCGTTTTCTTTCAATGAGTCGAGAGCTGAATATTGCATCTATTTTGTGCTGCATTGTGATTTTGGAATTTATAATCATTTGCCTTTTGGGCCGCATTACTTATATCAGAAAGATCGGCTCTGTATTAATTTTTCTGTATCTCTATACTTTGCTATTGAGATGTATTTACATCCAATTGTTTTTGGCCTTATAATAAATATTCAAACTGCACTTCGGAGTCAGTGATCTTTTCAGGCAAGACAACTGTGTTGATATCTGTTTAAGTTGTTTTCCTCCCCTCGACCACTTTAGGTAAATAAAAGATCGATCGCTTACGCTATACTTAGTAGAGAACTTAGGGGTGCAAGTTGGCGTAATCAAATGGTAGCAGAGGATGGTTTACCTTTAAAGTGGTTTACCTCTAAGGTGAGGGGAGTACTTGGGAGTAGGGTCGAAGGTCGGAAGGTCGGAGAGCCCTGAAGTGGAGCGGAGGAGAATCGGAGACTGGCAGACGTTGATGGTGCGGCGGAAACAGTGGTGGCGTGAGTATGAAAGGAATTGTGTTAGATTGCGGTAATGAGTAAGTGGGTGATGTCTTGCGGAGTTGGGGTGTATGTTGAGTGAATGTGGTATTGGTTTGGTAAGCGGACTCAAGAGAAGTCCAAGATACCGGGATAGTTTGTATTGTAATTGTCTGATCAAATGTGGGTGTTGTGAAGCGCTATCAACGATCCACTTGTGTTAGGAAACCTTTGTGTGAATGAAGAATAGGTCGCAGTAGAAAGCCTCAGGTACCGGGGGTGGACTATAGCGATTGAGTGACCAATGCAGGTTGGGGGTCACTACGGTTGAATGTTCTTGTGAGAGTGTTCTATCGATCTTCAGTGACAGACAATTACTTGTTTATGTAACTGTAAGTTATTGTAATTGTGTATGAACAGTTACTTGGTTGAATAACTTTTGGTTGTACAGTTACTTGTAGTACGAATGTGTGTAAGTGAATTTGCGGTGAAATTGTAAAGGCGGGTGAGCCGCTGCAAGGAGTGAGAAGTGACGTCAGGGTGCGCCGCGCTGTGATAGGTTGGTTGGTGTAACGCCGCGCTGGGATTGGTGCAAGTGCATTAGCAGTGGAACAGCGTAATCTTGGAGCTTGCAATTGATTGATTTCATAATGAGATGTTTTAGGGTATTGCGAGATTTGTGTAGAGGTGACACAGGGGTAGTGACTCGGGTAGGGGAAGAAGCCCCGCCAGAGGACACACTGGCACATTATATGGCAACGAATGTAGGACTACATACTATCGTGTGGCTTCAGAATTGGCACAAACTCACAGAGAAAGAGGGTGAATTGGTGTTCCCTCGATATGGGACTTTCTGTATGGAGGTGCTGACCCAGCTGAGGGGGGTGATGAATGCATTGAAACCTCCCCCTAGACCTACACAATTTGAGGCATTAGATGCATGGATGAGAGCAGCTCTAGTGAAAAAGAGAGAGGCTACACATGGAAGAATGAAGAAAGCAATGAAAGCATATCATGATGCTAGATGGGATGCTCAGTTGAAGAGATGGAGAGTAGATACTATAGAGGGAGAACGCTTGTACCCACTTCTTACAGTTGGAGAGGGGGCTGAAGGAAAAAAGAAGACAGAGGGGGACAGTGATACGGATGACAGCTTTCTTGACAGATTGCTAGCGGATCATCCTCCACCGTGCAACTCTAAATCAGAGACAGAGAGGTCGCGCCCATCAGAAGAGCTGTTAAGTGTGGGACAACTGGGGTCAGAGGAACAAATGGCAGGAGTAAGAGGCAAGATTACAATGGTATGCATTCCGGGAGGGTCAGGAGGAGGAAGGTATTCAAACAGTGATCTAGAACCACCTGTAAGAAACATGCAGTTGCCAGATGCTTTGTCAGTACCAGTTATAATAGGGCCAGTGGTTTCGATATATACCCCTAGAGAAAGAACTGATGACAGTCATCAGCACAGAAGTGAAGGAGAAGAGACAATTTCTGGAGGGAGCCTCGCAATGAGTGGGACAGTAGAAGCTAGTACTCCACTGCCAGCTACAGCTGATCCATCCAGAATGGATAGTGGGACAGAACGAGGACGGACAGGTGCTCTAGCGATTTCTAGGTCGGACCTTCGAATGTGGGTACAACCAGTGAGAGAGTCAATGATGCCGAGGGAAGAGATAAGCAGGAGACAAGAAGCGCCTAAAGTACTTGGGCCACAGGTGATTTGTGCAGGTGACCACTGGAGAAGTCGAAGTTGTGAGAGAGAGAGACGCCCAGATGAAAAGACAGAAGAGGGTGCAGTTCTTAGGAGAACCCAAAGTTGTGACAGGGAAGAGACACAAAAGGAGGAAATTCAGAAAGTGTTAAAAAGCGCAATGAAGGTGCCAATGTTAGATGTAGTACGATTAAAGGCGGAGCTAGACGAGGTGATTGAAGGTAATTTACCCCTGATTAAAATTGATACTTATAACTCAAGCAAACTACTGTTCGTAGCAAAGGACATGACAAGAAAGGCCAAACGAGCTTATGATGCATTGTTGCTTTTGGCACAAAGATATGAGGTTGATTTGTCAAAGAGCAAGCTGAATCAGGGGTCTTGCAGATTAAATTACACAGATAAGGATCTGGAAGAGAAGCGAACGAGCGGATTGAAAGCACACATTAGAGAACTAGTGATGGGGATACGGACATGGAAAGATTTAGACAGATGGAAAGATAAATGGGCCAAAAAGAAAAGCTTCCAGACTGGAATGGGGAATACTCCGCCTCCGGGTGGAGGGGCAGGAGCTGCAGGAAATTACCCCCTCAGGGAGGTACAGAATGGAGGGTATGTACATGTGCCATGGAGCAGGGGTGATTTGGCGGCATTTACGAATGATTTCCCTCGGCTGAGGGAAAAGCCTGCTGAGTGGTATAAGCAAATGGACAGATTTGTAAAGATTTCAAAGGTATTGTGGATTGATTTGAACACTTTGATATTGTCGTGCCGGCAGATTTGTGGGCAGCATGTAAGATCGCCATTGAGTGGCCTACTGTAGAACCGCCTAGAGATTCATTGACTCATGGTCCTTCACCTGATGTAATGAGAAAGTACGAGCAAGTGATTACATGGTTGCAATCGAAGGTAGCCCCTCAAACTGTTGATTGGTTGAAAATTGATCGTACCACCCAGGACTCTAAAGAGTCGGTACATGATTATTACGAGCGATTGTTGTTGGCTTTTAAGCAGCATAGTGGATTAGATACAATTGAACAAAAGGATATGGGACAGTTTGTCTCGAAGTTTGTTTTGGGACTGAAATCCGACATTAGCCTGATGATACAGCAGCATTTGATATGCTGGCAGAATAAGTCGGTGGACGAGATTCTGCGGTATGCTAAGTATTGCAGTGATCAAGTGGAGTCGACACAAAAGAAATTGAAGGACAAGTTGATGTTGGTGCAGTTGAGAAACGCTGATATGACACAAGGGTTTGGAGGAGGTCAAGGTAGAGGTAGAGGTGGTGGAAGAGGAATGGGACAACAGGTGGTGGCCCAACCTGGTCAGGGTAGAGGAAGAGGAATGGATTCAGGTACAAGCGATTGGGTGGCTCAACAGAAAAGAGTCACTGCCTGTCATTATTGTCACAAAATCGGGCATTGGAAGCGCGAGTGTAGATCAAATCCAGCAAATCAGAAACCGATGGAAGGAGAGGGACAGCTGACTGAGGCTGTCAATACTGTGTACGGAGGAGGATATGAGCCACAAGAGCAAGTACCTCAACCTCCTAGAATACCCATGCAGAATCAGTTATACCATCAGATGCCTTATTTTGAAATACAAGATCGGTTTGATAAACATCAAGATTCACAGGAGTGCCAGAGGGGGGTGCACGAGGAATGTACTTTAGATGCGATTCTAGAAGTAGATCAAAGTGAACCGTTTGTAGATGCAGACGTGAATGGATATCCTGTTACTTTCTTATTAGACACTGGAGCTGCTCGCTCCACAGTGAGAACTGAAGTAGTCCCAAATTTAACCCTTTCGGAACGATCGATTCAAGTAGCGGGGGTTAGTAATCAGAAAATGACCAATCCATTGACAGACGAATTATCAGTGAGAATAGGACCATTCCGGGATAGACATCAGTTTGTAGTGTGTAATTCAAGTCCGGTCTGTCTTTTGGGACGAGACCTTTTGTGCAAGCTCAATTGTACTATATCGTGCACTCCAAGAGGGGTGGAATTGCAAACATATGATGACGATGCTGATTTTAAAATGGCTAACATGAGTCTGTGCGCAGAAATGTTTGTGGTGCTCACAATAGCTGAATTGCCCCATGACTTGAGAGACTCAGTCGATCCGAAAGTGTGGGATTTTACGGGAGAGGATTTAGGGCTAATGAGAGGGGTTGAGCCAGTTAAGATACAGATCAACCCTAATGCTGAATTCCCACGAACGCCACAATATAAGTTAACTCCAGAAACTGTGGCCGGCATAAGACCTGTGATTGAGACTATGATTGCCCAAGGTATTCTGAAGGAGATAAGAGGTAGTCCCTGTAATTCACCTATCATGGGATTGCAAAAGCCAAGTGGCAAGTACAGGATAATGCAAGATCTGCATCGGGTTAATGAGATTGTGATCCCATGTTGTCCTGTGGTACCGAATCCAGCTGTTATTCTATTCCAGATACCATGCAAAGCAGAATGGTTTACGGTAATAGATTTATGTCACGCCTTCTTCTCCATACCATTGCATGAAGAAAGTCCGTTTTTATTTGCATTTAGGATGGACGATCGTGTATTAACATGGAAACGAATCCCTCAGGGGTATACAGAAAGCCCCTCCATTTTTTAGTCAATGTCTGAAAAAGAATCTTGAAGGATTAGTGATGACCCACAACTCAGTCTTAGTACAGTACATCGACAACCTTTTGGTCGCCTCAGAGACTGAGGATGCTTGCAGGATTGACACTGTGGCGTTGTTGAATCATTTGGCAGAGAATGGACACAAGGTGTCTCCAAACAAATTGCAATATTGTTTGTCTGAAGTTCAGTACCTAGGTCATCGGATTGAGAAAGGAAAACGAAAGGTGTCACCGGATCGCATAGAGGCGATTCTGCAAATGGGAACTCCGAAAACGCAAAAAGAAGTCCGCATGTTTTTGGGAATGGTCGGCTATTGTCGACAGTGGATCCCAAACTTTTCCTTGCAAGCAAAGCCCCTGTTGAAACTGACTCGAAAGGATGTTAGTGATCCGGTACCATGGGATGACGAGTGCTTGAAAGCCTTCCGTGAGCTGAAGGAAAGTATTTGTCGTGCTCCAGCTCTCGGAATGCCGGATTATAACAAAGTGTTTTCGCTCTTTTGCTGTGAAAAGGAGGGATGTGCGTTAGCAGTCCTAGTGCAGACACATGGAGGTGCCCGTAGACCAGTAGCCTACTTCTCAGCTACATTAGATCCTGTAGCTTCTGCGTTGCCCGGATGTCTGAAATCCGTTGCTGCAACTGGTGTCAGCATTGAAAGATGTGAAAGCATAGTGATGGGGTATCCGCTCATTGTTTATATGCCCCATTCTGTAAAATTGTTGATGACCCAGACTAAAACACAGTATTTAACCAATAACAGACTTACCAAGTATGAGCAGGTTATCTTGGCTGCTGATAATGTTACCCTGAGACGTTGTACCACTCTGAACCCTGCTACATTGTTACCTATTCCGCACGAGGAAGGAGATGAGGATTGTGAAGAACATGACTGCCTAGATGTTACTGATCTATCCACCAAACCCAGACCTGACATTGTCGATGAACCTTTGCCCCAATCTGATTTGATCCTTTTTGTTGATGGTTCATGCATAAGAGACAATGAAGGGTATTTGAGAGCAGCGTTTGCTGTATGCACCATCATGGGGGTAGTGGAAGCTGCCTGTTTAAATAGAGTATTCTCTGCTCAGGTGGCCGAAATTGTCGCTTTGACATGTGCCTGTATCATTGCAGCTGATCTGCGAGTGACTGTGTATACTGACAGTCAATATGGATTTGGTGTGGTTCATGACTTTGGGCAGTTATGGTCACAGAGGGGGTTTCTCACGTCCTCAGGGTCACCTATACGTAATGGCGAGTATGTGCGCCAACTATTGGAAGCTCTGCAAAAGAATAAAGAGATAGCAGTTGTTAAATGTACAGCTCATGGAAAGAGAGAAGACTTTGTCACTAAGGGCAACAATTATGCAGATGAAGTAGCACGATTCTGTGCTGAACATGTTTGTATTTTCAATGGAGAATATATAGGCGAGAGCACAAAAGAGACCGAGCTCAGCATGATGTTAGCTATAGCCGATACTTGGGATGAGGTGAAGCGGTTGCAGGATGAAGTCACAGAAGAAGAAGCTGCGTCATGGGTCAGTGCAGGTTGCACAAAGAGAGACGATGGCATTTGGGTATCTACAGATGAAAGAGCAGTATTACCCAATTGCCTACTGAGCCCAATGGCAAGGCAAATTCATGGAGCAGTTCACTTGGGAAGAGATGCAATGGTGCGAGTGTTTAGACAGATGTGGTTTAATCCACGCTTCCGTGTGTGGGCTGAAACGGTATGTCACAGGTGTGTTACTTGTCAACAGATGAATGTGGGAAAAAGAACTGTGGTTGGAATGAGTCACATCGGAAAATCTGGGGTCCTTTCAATAGAATACAGTTAGATTTCATAGAGATGCCGAGGTGCAATAGGTTGAGATATGTGTTGGTGGTGGTGTGCATCTTTTCACGGTGGGTGGAAGCATATCCAACTAGACGATGTGACAGTCTTACAGTAGCCAAATTGTTATGAAGAGAACTGATCCCACGGTACGGTTTCCCAACATCAGTGGAGACAGATAGAGGAACTCATTTCCACAGTGAAATAATGAAGTTGCTGTGCTCTGCGTTACATATTGATCAAAGACTGCATTGTAGCTACAGGCCCGAGGCTTCAGGTCTAGTGGAACAAGTTAATGGCACCATCAAGTCAAGAGTGGCAAAGGTGTGTTCGTCCACTTCATTGAAGTGGCCAGATGCGTTGCCACTGGTGCTAATGAGTCTGCGTAGTACCCCTGATAGGAGAACAGGGCTTTCTCCCCATGAGATCCTCACTGGAAGAGCTATGCGTTTGCCTATGGTGCCAGCTACAGCATTGATAAACATCACTGATGATTTAGTGTTGGATTATTGTAAAGGACTGGCTGATGTGGTTACTTCTGTATCCCACCAGGTCGAGGCTGAGACTGCATCCACCTCGAGAGACCTGATGCATGATCTTAATCATGGTGACTGGGTGCTTGTGCGCAAACACGTAAGGAAGAGTTGTCTTGATGTTCGCTGGCGAGGACCCTATCAAGTGATACTGGTCACAAGTACCGCTGTAAAGTGTTGAGGATTGCCGAACTGGATCCACGCTTCCCACACCCGCCGAGTTCAAGCGCCTGCAGAAGATGAGAGTTCCTTGAGTCCGAGGAGTGTATGTGGACCTGATGCAGACAACGACGATGGCACAGACTCAGCTGTAAGAGTTTCGGAAGAAACGGAACAGCCAAGTGAACAAGAAAGAGAAGAGCTGAATGCTCCTGAACTGAGTCCAGATCTTGAAATTCAAGATATTGCAGAAGTGAGCGGTGCCTCAGATCAAAGTGAACTGTCTGTTGCAGAAAGATCAGATCAAGAGGAAGTGGAGAGAACAGATGCCAGAGCAGAAAAGTGGCCAGCAAGAAAAGAAAGGCTGAATATACGGCTTGCATCTGAGAAAGATCTCACTCCGATTCCTGAAACATCTGATTTAGATCAAAGTGACGTTGAAGAAAGACCGGATGGTCTGAGACGTTCCCGAAGAGAAAGAACAGCATCTCGAAGATACGCATCTCCTGAGTGGACATACCTGGCTGCAGATGCAGGGCCCAGCGAAGTCCAGGAGGTTGGGACCTGGTACAGTAAGCTACGGAGAGAACACCCTCTCGATTGAAATACGATTACTGGTCCCAGGTGTGGAAGCGTTCGGAATACTGACTCTGCAAGTTCCGAATCCTCCAGGACTAAGTGGATTGCGTTACCTTATCCTTAATGAGGTTGTTTTTCCTGCATTTGTCCGACGACTCACCGCGCTAGAGTTGGGAGACATCCGTGCAGAGATTCTGCAACTTGTTCTCGAAATTCTTGGATCAAATGTCATTCATGATGAAACCTGAATTGTAATCAAAGAAAGCATTAGGCCTTAGAAAGAATATAACCTAGACCCCAGTTTACGAAGATCTAAAGTTAGGTATTTTTCTTATAGCTGATGGAGTGAGGAGTAGGGTTGTCTGCATCTCTTCAATAGGTTTAGTAGCAATTGAATGAACTTGGACATTAATTGTATGAAAGGAGAGAAGTGAAAAAGACATTGTTCAACAAAGAAAAGAGAAAGAGACTGTGTTTTTCCTTTTTGCTTCAAACAATCAATAGAAACCATGGGGTCTGAAAAGTCAACACGCAAACGGAAGTGGATCATTGGCACCCTCATTGTAGTGGTGCTTATTGTTATAACTGTGATGATTGTAGTATCTCTAGTTGGATATCAAGATGGCGAACAGAACAGGGTACAGACAACACGCACTACACCAAGCTCTGAGATAGATGAGGACGAATACGCCCATGACCTGGAAATGATTAAGGAAACCAGTCGTAGATTGCATGTTGATCTGTCAAAGGGTGATTTCACGTTGAATGCGTATGCTCGATTATTGTATGAGTATGTGGATACCATGGAAGCGAAAGATTGTTATGTGTGTATGCAGTTACCAGCCTCAGTAGAGGAAGGCATTCGATATCACCATTTGCCTGTGACTTATGGCATTACATGTAGTATATTATTGAGCATGTTTTATAGCAAGGCACACTTTGAGTACTATTTTTCAAATTATGACGTGGTACTCTCGGAAGTCCCCGTTCTGAAATACATGAATAAATATGATTACTATAAGCAAGTCGAGCGAATGTCAAAGTATTTTGTGCCTACCATTACTTTAGATACATCCTATGCCCATAGACATAATTTGACCTGCATGTTAACTGACATCGAAAAGAAATTTATAGATCAGATAGAAGATCGACATAGACAGACTCTCTTTAGACCAGATCCATAGCACAAGGTTACCCTATGGACCAAAGAAGAATTAGATCATAAAGCAAAGGGAAGTTTTGGACCCATAGCATTAGATTTCCAGCAGAAAGGAAAATTGTGCATTAGACACCCGACCACATATTATGATAAGACATTTGTGGGTGAGAGTGATTGTGAGCATGTCTTCTTGATCGAAGAATCCATCAGAAAGGCATTATTGGATACAATAACAGTAGTGCCCAATGTGTATTTTGTGTGTGGAAAGAATGCTTATGTGAAGTTGCCCAAGAACTGGTATGGCACCTGCTATTTGGCTGTCGTATTTCCCAAGATTTTCCATGTGAATGATTTATGGCCTCTAGAGAGAAGGAGACCTCAGAGAGGGAAACGTGGTGTGAGTGCAGGAGAAGTGATTGGAGACATATTTGGAGCTATGATACCGAGTATGGGTGTGATTCTGAATGATTTGAAAATCAGAAAGCTAGCAACACTAGTGGATAAGCTCTCCATAAATACAGCTCAGATTCTACTACTTGTAGATGGGGAGATGGTTTCGATAAGGGCTATGGTTTTGCAAAACCGTCTTGCCCTAGATGTGCTGTTAGCAAAAGCCGGAGGAGTCTGCAAATTATTGAAAGTTCAACAGTGCTGCACTTATATTCCTGACAAAAGTCGGGATATAAGGAAATACATCAATAATATTTCAGATATACATCAAGAGTTACGTGAATTGGCTGCTGAAGGACTCTGGGAACAAGTGGGGAAAGGCTTTGGCAAGGTAGGCAGTTGGTTTGGAAGTCTGGGACAAGGAATAATGGGATATATTTTGAAGCCTATTATAATAGCTGTCATTTGTATAATTGTCCTATTAGGAGCTGTTAAGGCTTACAAATGGCAAGGGGCACGACATCAGGAGACTATTTCCAGAAAGCGAGAGCAGCAACTTGAAAGACTGCAGGACAGTCATTACCAGCACCTTAAAGGGTTAGAACGATTCAGACAGGGACGGCAAGCTACAGCTCCTGTTTAGGTCGGTCTCTTCTACTAGGAGAATCTACAAAAGAAAAGAGAATTGGTGTTATGACACTAGTCATAAGAGGGGGGAACTGATAGAGCGCAAATATCACTCTATTTGTATGAGTGCACTATACTCATGGTTTAAACGCACTTCCTTACAGTTGTATTGTGTGCAGTGTTTTGATGATTAAGAACCATTTAATTGAATCATTTAATGTTGGAACGTATTAAGTAGAATATTGTATGTATTATGATTCCTTCATGCATAATGTGCAGGACAATATTATTTTATATATCGTAAGCTGTGATTTGTTTAAGTTGCCTGAAACATAGGCCCCAAAAGATTCTCCTTGCTCTACAGAAATAATGAATTAATTAATTGTTGTGTTCGAGGTTAGCATGTTCTCACCCTGCAGGTGCAGAAGTACACATCGTTATTTTCAGAGTTAAGGAGAGTCCCGGAATGCCTTTGAAGATAACTGGAAGCGAGAAGGGAGGATGCTTTGCGTATCGAGTCTGTCTGAAAGCCAAGGCCACTGGAAGAAGATAGCTTTAATTAATTCTGCTTCATGAAAGAGAACCAGCTACTGTATAGAGGTCTAGTGGAAAGTTTTAGAAAAGGTGACGCAATGTTGATTGAATTCTATCTTTTTGTATGATGTGCAGGGACAGAGAGACCAGACTTCTGCTAGCTTTTGGAGGAGAAGGAGCATCTTAGAGCGAGCTCCATAGCCTTAAGCTAAACGACCCATTTTGACGTGAGTACTTCTTAGGAAGTCACACTTGCTGACACCAATGGGGAATGATAGTAGAGAGACAGGAAGGTCCCTCACATAGAATAGTGTAGGGAAAGATTTGGTTTTCTTTCAATGAGTCGAGAGCTGAATATTGCATCTATTTTGTGCTGCATTGTGATTTTGGAATTTATAATCATTTGCCTTTTGGGCCGCATTACTTATATCAGAAAGATCGGCTCTGTATTAATTTTTCTGTATCTCTATACTTTGCTATTGAGATGTATTTACATCCAATTGTTTTTGGTCTTATAATAAATATTCAAACTGCACTTCGGAGTCAGTGATCTTTTCAGGCAAGACAACTGTGTTGATATCTGTTTAAGTTGTTTTCCTCCCCTCGACCACTTTAGGTAAATAAAAGATCGATCGCTTACGCTATACTTAGTAGAGAACTTAGGGGTGCAAGTTGGCGTAATCAAGGGTATAATTAAGGAGGAAGAATGGATTAGTGAGCTTGGGAAAGATGAAACGCTACAAGCTGTAATGCGAGGCATTGAAAGTGATTGGAGCAAACATTCCAAGGTGGATGAATCAATGAGTGGGTTTTTTCGGGTAAGAGAAGAGTTGGCATGTCAAAATGGTTTGTTGATGACGGGTACTAGGTTGATTCCCCCAGTTAGTTTGAGAATGCAACTGGTTGATTTTGCACATGAAAATCATCCTGGTATTTCCAATACCAAATAAATACTTAGTCAAACATATTGGTGGCCTGGGATGGACATTTGTGTTGAGATAAGTGTAAGAGAGTGTGTTGAGTGTGGTAAATGTGATAAGATCTTGAAACCTTGACGTTAAGAAAACTTCCCAAGGAAGCATGGGAGGAAATAGCAATAGACATTTTAAGTCCTATCAAATATGCCAGTGTGGATAAATATGTGATAGTACTTATGGATATGTATTCTAGATAGCCAGAGGTTAAAATTAACAATTCGGTGAAAACCAGGGATATCATGGTATTCTTAGATGGTATTTTTGAGAAAGAAGTTTTCCCGTCAACCTTATTATCCGATAACGGGGTTCAGTTTACATCTAGAGAAATGAGCACGTTTTTGGATGACAGATGCATATGTCACAAAAAGTCTGCTCTATATCATCCAGAAACAAATGGCATAGTAGAAAGGTTCAACCGGGTACTCAAGGAGACTATTCAAAGGGCTTTGTCCAACCAGAAGTGTTGGGAAACTGAGATTTTGAACAAAGTTAAAAGTTACAGATTTACTCCTCATTCCATGACTGGGAGATCTCCTTTTGAATTGTTTCGCAAAAGAAAGGCATGTACCATGTTGTGTCCCTCTTGGATGCTGGAGAGATCACAAGTTTTGAGGCATATAAAAGATGACAAAGAAAGAATGGAGAAAGAAGTGAAGAAGATGTGTGAAAATAAATCGAGATTTGAGAAAGGCAGTAAAAGATATGGTTGTGAGGGTAGGGGATATGGTTAAAATCAGAAAGCCTCACAAAGGCACTACCCCACAAGGTTCAAAGTTTTTGTTACCCTCGAAAGTGATTATATTCTTTAAGAATGCCGTCAGAACGGACGACCACAGAGTATGAAACCTAAACAGAGTTGCGAAGCTTACTGATTATCTTCCTAATTATTATAGCAGCAAAGACTACGATGATGGATGTGTGGGGGTGGGAAGTGTGAGAGTAGATAAAGCAGCATTAGGCATTAGGCAACGAGTCAGACCAAAGTATTTAGATGACTATATTTTGAAATAAGTGGATTTGTCTGCGATTTTAGTTTATATTGAATTTCTTTTTAATTGTTGTATTTAGTTGGCAGGCTGATTTATTATTCTTGTTGTGCTTATGGTTATATGTTCAGTTGTTGTTATTGGGAGGGAGATGTGTGGTATCCTGTATCCTGTGCTTATGTCTTTAAAGCCATTGTAAACGTTCTTGGAAAGAACCTCTTTGTTCCTGCCATTCCTTGGTGATAGAAGCCTGTGTGTCTAAGCTCCATGTCAGGGCTGCATCCCGTTTTCCTTAAAGGAAAATGGGCTATGTTTAAAAAAAAAACTGCTTTATTTAAAAAGCAGTCACAGACATGGTGGTCTGCTAACCCCAGCAGGCCACCATCCCAGTAGGTGCTGGCCATTCCTAATGGGGTGGCAAATTGCGACCTGCCTCATGAATATTAATGAGGCAGGTCGTTTGTGACCCCATTGGGAATCGCAAACAGTGTCTGAGACACTGTTGTACATTCCATTTTGCGAGATGCAAATTGCGAGTCGCAAAATGAAACAATTTGTGACTCGCAAAATGGAAGTGTCATATATCTGGCCCAAAGTCCCTAAAGTGTCTGGTATTTGAGACAGATCTGCTTTTCAAACAGAATCAATGGCTCTGCTGGGTGTTGTCGTTCTCACTTCTAACACTGTCCTGAATGGTATGTCAATTTGAAAAACGACAACTGTTTTCTTGGGATTATCTTCAAACAGTTGGCCATCTAATATCTTCCTAACCCTTTTCCTGGCTCAATGAAGATAACACGTGCCCATAAAACATGAGCAAACATGTGTTACTTCTAAAGTTTCTATTTGCAATATTAATTCAGCATCAGGCATCCAAGAGCCCTGTCCTTCTCGCTGGAAGAGGAATATTTTGGGTAACTGGGCCTCCCTTTCTAGTAACTCTGGTGTCTCTGCTATAATCGTATACACTACTGTAGTAAATGCTCCCATATCAATAGGTCATGCTCTAATCCGATCTTCAGTAGAGGAATGTATTGTTAATGCCATGATCCTGGAAGGTGAAACAAATCATGGTACTATCAGATTCAAAATGAATAGTCATGCATATATCATCCAAGTTATTATAATACATGGCTACTGTATCTGATTGTAGGGTGATGATTCTCCATGTTGTATATCCTCATTGCTTATTAATAAAGAAATGCTACACACAAAAAATAGTCAAATTCAATTTGGCCATCAGATCTCTCCCAAATAGGTTAGCTGGGGCAGCTGGAGAAAACAGCAAACAGCCATCAATGTGCCTCCCTCCTACTTCCATCTCCATTGGTTTGGTAAAAAGAACCCTTATCACTTTCCCAGAGAATCCTGGTGTGTCCATTGATCTGTTGGAAATTGGAAGGCTTCCCTCTTTATTACAGGACCTAGTTGCCTTCTGTGTCCATGAGGAATGATTACCTTTTGTTATTGATAGCTACCGTCACAGGCGGGTTCCTCATCTGGTCTGTGCGTCACTGACAAGACTGGACACATAGAAATACTCTGTGGGCACCTTCATTGCATATATCCTCCCACAGAATTTATCTGGAAAGAATTTCCTCCCCTCACAACTACAGATTCTTGTCCACTGTGAGGTGGAGTCACCATTGGGGGTGTTTGGTAGTTTTGCCGAGGCAGCACCTGTTGTGCTTTAGGCATTACTGGTGGCTGTTTGTTTTGGGATGGTGTCTGCGGCATATATATTATTTGCGGATTTGGTTGTGGCTGTATTGCTGTGTTTCCTGGCTGATTATAAATTCCTGCTCTTCCAGTTTGCTCATCCCATCTTTTAGTTTTACAGTCCCTAATAAAATGCCCAAACCTCCGACAATAATGACGTACCTGATCCCTCCTTAGAGGGCCCATCCTACCTTTTCCTATTTTTCCTTGTCCTCCTCTACTACTTCCCTACATCCTTACATCATCCTGCTGTTGTGGGTATTATTGTTAAGTGGTTCCTGGTACCGGTCCCACAGACACTGCAGTCATTTGAGTGCTGGCTGCCACTATAGCTCCTTCCACTGCTCATTTCTTTGCCACCTTCTGCTGCACCAACTTGGCTGCTGCTTTCTTTGTCACCTCTTGTTCGCTCCTTTCTTTCTCCTGCTTTCTTTTACAAATATGTATTATGTGCGCTTGTATTTCTGTCCAGGGCTTGGCTTCTAGCGCCACTATGGTATCTAGGCTGTCCTGCATGTCTTAGGGCAACCCTTTTTCAACTACATTATAAAATAATACGGCATTGCCTCCTGTTACTTCCCAACCCTGACCTACCTCTTAGGTCTATTTTCCTTTCAACCTATTAAGGAAATGAGGCAGATCCTCATTTGGCTGTATTGACTGAGCCATGAGAGATTCAATATCTGGCATATCAGGATACATTTTCCTCAGCTGATCCCAAACTACTGTTCTAACCAAACTAAATGGAGACCAGTCACATCTAGTCCCATTGAGGGTAACATTTCTCGCTACAGCCTTTTGAAATACAGTGTCTGTTTCATCTCCTATGAGAGAACGAAGCAGACTCTTTATGTACCCTGCTACTAAGGTGAAACCTGCGGTTTGCTTTTCAAATGCCCTAATCCATTTCCCTGCTCCCTCTGTAAGCAGCGGCAGCAGTTTTCTGAGATTTTCCTTGTCCATCTGTGGCCAAGGAACATAATGTGGTGCCCCTGGTCCCTTGCATATCAGGGGCATTTGGTGTAAGACGGTGGTTGGACACTGAGTATTATACTGTCTGGCATATTTCTGCCATACACACAAACATTTCCGCATGTAGGGGTAATCCCAGTCTGGGTCTCCCTCCTTTACCACACAGAATGTAATCCTCAGCATTTGCCATATCGCATGGGTCAAAGGACCCTTTTTGTGACCATGGAATCATTTGTGAAGCTTACCGCTCAGTTCGATCTACCAAATTATCTACAGATGGCACAATTGTACAAGGTAGTCTCATCATCAGCAACTATCTCACTAGGAGTGAGATCAATGCTGCACAAAATTGATTAAACACTCATTTGGTATACTGGTCAATTCTGTGGTGTCAATCCTCCCATGGCCTCACAGGATCCCATCCTGGGTTCTGGCTGGCCATGTGTTCTCTGAAACCCCAATCGCTCGAGCCCTGTCGCCCGAGATTTCCTACCCCTATAAAGCATATTCTGCTCTCTTTCTCTAGTCACAGTAGATTTAGACAATCTCCTTGCATTCCTTGTGTGTTCCAAATCAATAAGGGGTCTTTTTTGAATAACATCATCATAGGCAGAATGCCTAGCTTTTGGTGTTTGAAGCATTTTACCCATACTATCCACATGCTTATGTATAGATTCTATTCTATCTGGTATTGTCCCAAAACCTCCCTGATTTCATCCAGAAAAGTAATCGTTAATTCCCTCTCTCCTTATTTCACTTAAATCTCTCCTACTCTCACTTCCTCATAGCCATTCTTGAACACTTTCTGGTGAAAATATTACATTCACTTCCACCTTCTGCCAAGGTGGTACACTGTCTCCAGCCATTCTAAGATCCACATCTCTTCCTTGATATACTAGCCATTGTGCCATACTTACAGCCCTGTCCATATAGTAACTCCATCTTGCATCATCTGCATCCCTTCGCTTTGGGGTAGACACTCACTTTGTAACTACCCTTCCTGTGGTGTCCCTTCTCGGCAATAAATATGATGTTGCTGGAGATGCATGTTACTGGTCATCACTATCCCATGGGATTTTCTCTTTGTTTTGTCCTTCTGGGGAGAGACTGGGTCTAAATGCAGTGTAAACTGTGCTTCTAATTGTCCTGAAACCTGGGAGTCACCTACCTTTGTTTGCTGCCTAGCTATACTTGCATGTTTTTGCTTGACCCTTTGTGGGTTGACACTAGGGGTGGCTCATGGAGATTGTGGAGGGGTCTCATTTTCAAGGTTCTCAAATCCTACTGCGGCTTCTTGTAGCTGTACCAGTGGGTAGATACTAGGTATCTTGGTAGAGGCGCCCATGATATCGTATGGGGTTGGGGGAATTGACAGGTTACTAGAGGCACGATCTTCTGAGGAGTTTTTAGATTTATCGCAGAAAATTGCCATTAAGCTACAATAATTTCTCTCTTCTGTAGAATGGCCCCTTCATATGTAGTAATATGCTTGATTGTTGTTTCATTGAACAGTCCCTCTTTTGGCCAGGGATACATATGTTTTTGGGTGGCTTTAAACCATTCTAAGTTATATCGTTGCAATTTTCTCTGATCATGAGAAAAAGTCTTTTGCATCTGCTCTAAGGGAGTCTCCTTGGTCATTTGTGCTTCTAATGCTTTTTACAACCTAACTTTTTATCTATATGGACAAATATTATTGCTCTTTTTAAATAACTTACACAAGTATTTAAAAGAACAAACAAGGAAATTCAAAATTATGTGATGCACATTTAACATCCGTTTTTGTCTTACCAATTACGCGATGCACATTAAAACATCAATTTTTGTCTTACCAGTTACGCGGTGCACACTGAGATTGTCCAAATTTGTCTTACCAATTATGAGATGAACATTAAACTATCCCATTATGTCTTACCAATTTAAGCAATGCAATTAAAATGCCAACCTTTGTCTTCACCAATTATGTGATGCACATTAAAAACGTCAACATTTCTCTTACCAATTTTGCGATTTACATTAAAACGTCCAACTTTTGTCTTCCCATTTATGCAATGCACATTAAAATGTCAACTTTAGACTTTACCAATTATGCGGTGCACATCACAATATAAAATTTTGTCTTGCCAACTTATGCGATGCACATTAAAACGCCAACATTTGACTTACCAATTTATGTGTTCCAACACCATTACACAACAAACGTCATACTGTGGCCATGTTTCATTCTTACACGCACGCACTCACCATTAGAATAAAAATATGAACGCTTCTACTTCTTCTAAACGATAATCATTATCTCCGATTCTACTCGGTAAATGCAACTTGCAACCCCTGGACTCTTCCCTTCGCACTTGAGAGAAGATTTGTTTCAAACCGTGTGTCTTTGTGACCATGGAATGACTTTTGGACATTAGGTCCAGAACGGTAATTTGAACCTTGTCTCCTTCTTATTTCAGATTACCGAAACTGACCACTTCCAATGTTATATTGGAAATATCCGGTTAACCAGTTATGTAGGAACCTTAAATATTGTGAAACACATGTACACAATACACAGTCTCGCATGCGGTACCCTTATGTTTCTTACAACCTTATATTTACGTTAACTATACATGGCAATGCAAAGACAGCTTTTTACTGTCATGACTGGGAGACAGACTTTCCTTACACACAGGCAGACTGCTGATGTCTCTCAAATTGCTGCTTCATGGGCAGCTCGTTTTATACACAACTTGCACAATCCTTTATTACAAACAGTAAATAATAATTGACTTGCAGGTTATAGATTAAAGAAGGTAAAACACTGAAAGACATGTGTCCTCTTAACCCCTAATTCTGACCTCATCCTCTACACTTTCCTTTTTACACTTTCAACAATGCTTGACAAACAAAGCATTCTTCTACTCGCGAATGCATGTGTATTCATGGTGAATGTAATTTTAGTGGAGTGTGTGCCTGTATCAGTGTGCACCCAGGACCTCTGTGTGTTCTAGACTAATTAGATTTCTTGCACCCATTGCCTAATCAGGTTACAGTCTACTGGGAAGCACAAAGTGCGTGCAGGTGATCCTGTGTGCTAAAACCATAAATATTTTCATGCTTGCTAAACACGACTTGGCTTTTAACTGAAACCCTTTCAAGTTATTTATTTTATTGTGTCCGAGTGAACTTTTCACCTTTCTCTTGTCAGCGCAAGATTTGGGCCTAAACTGTTCTTTCACCATGTACAGCTGTATGTGTTTTTGCTTGTGTCTTGTCGCGCTATGGTTTTGTTTTTTACATTTTCTATTGTGCAATTATATTTTACATTTCCTACAACACTATTAAGAAAAGTGGCAGCAATTTTGGAGTTAGCTGTGCTCTAGTCATGCCACTATAGCACTGCCCCAGGCCAGGGGCAGACTGAGCACCGAGTGGTTTCTCAGCAACTCTGCCCTGCATCGCTTTAGTAAAAATGCACAGACAAAGCTCCCAATGTTCCCTCCCTCAGTACCTCTGCTCAGTTTCTGCCCCACTTCCACCTCCTTCACCTTACATGTAGAGCTATGTAGTGCTAAGCTAAGTGTACGTCTATTCACTTTTAATTACAGCATCTTCTGTGGGAGCAGCCAGCATCATGGAAGGTGTGCAGAGAGCGCATTTTGCGGCACTGTTTAGGTTTGCTCAACCTGGCACAAGCAGGAGAATGCAGATCCGGCATCAACATGTGCTTTGTTGGAATTGAGTTGACCCAACCAGCTAAATGTGGCAATTCATGGGCTGCTGTAGAACAGACATTTAGGCTCCGATTATCAGTTGAGCACAATCCAAATGTGAACATTTGACACCCAGCGATACCGTTAACACTCAGTAAATCTGAACATGGGACCCTGGATTGTGAGTGTTTTACAGGTCCTGATTCACTTTGCGTGGTGTTGCATGCAGACTTCTCACATATGATTTTACTCACGGAGTATTTCATGTGAAAATACCAGCCAGTAAAAACATGCATGTGTAAACAATAGCCAACAAGTAGGAAGTGCCACATATAAACAAAAGATACATTATATCCTGCTGCTAACTGTATTGTGACAGCACTTGGATACTAATCTTCACCATTGGAAGGCATCCTCTAGTGCAGCCTACACCAAAATACTCACTTTTCTTAAGGAAATATCTCCTGCAAGATGGAAAGAAGCCACTTTGGAGTTTTCACTCCACATCTGTCCTGTACCCTGCTATTCCATCCAGTGTACCAGTCATCAAATGTATTTATCATGGCCTCTGGCCTGGATGAGGAAGGTGAATTTTAATGAGCAGTAACTACAAATATATGCAGATGAGGACGTGAAGGAGGAGCAAAGACTTATGGGACATCTCCTTCAATTAAATAGTGCAAAAGTGAGAGGCAAAAATTGGAAAAACTTTTCCCCACACAGTACACAGTATCCCCACATCCTTGCGCCTTCGATGACTGTTAGAAAAGGTTTAAAGATTTAAAGCATTGGATATGTGAGATCTTCTCAAAATACCACCGCAATACCCAGCAAATCTTTAAAGACGTTGTTAGGAAAACTATCCACATGGGCATCACACAGGGCATTGAAGGAGGACAGAGGCTGGAGGCTTTGAAGAGCCTGGTGAGTCTACTCACCGATGATTATTGCTTTTTTATAAATAATTTAGATTTAAAAATTATAAAGTATAAAAATTATAAGAATCAATTAATAACTTTGGGGAATATGCATAATTTAAACACAGGACAGCAGAAGCTAAGCATTGGTATTTTTAAGTGTTCAACATCATTTTTGCAGCAACATGTAGTTCTTAAAGAAGAAAATACTTACATGTCTTTCATATATGAATTCTTGTAACCCTTTAAGATGAATAGCAAATGAAAGGACTGGATATGAAAGAAACATGCATAAACTTCATAGATGCTTGAGCAAAGAAGACTCATATTTTTGAAAACCTATTTTGAATGTAGTTTTTGTTAATATTCTTCATGTGTCCAGAAAACCATCAGCTATAGCGAGAAGGAGGCAATGCAGGTCAGCATCCTGAGCATGCCGCCAGTACCACAAATGCAACTACAACAGCATCATACCATCAAAGCAACAGCCACCGTGTCAAGAACAGCCACAGCAGTTGTTTCCCAATACCACAGAGTCTGTTCCTGCTCCCTTTCAATCTGGAGAGCCCATTAAATCTGAGGGCGAACAAAGCAAAGTGGTTGAACATGAAGTACAATAGGGCACTCCCTTGGCCATGTCACAATCAAATCACTCGACAACTGTAATCAATTAACTGGAAAACACATTACAACAATGAGTGAGAATTCAGCTCAACTTGTATTAATACAGCGTACTGAGTCCCATTCCACAGTAAGGCACCAAATACAGATTTCCAGAGACATTTAGTCGAAACAACAATAACATATGGAACACCTGGCAGAGGAGAGGGCCAACAGAAGGGCCATGTGGTGTGTGACATATTCAATAAAGCAATTTAGTCACAGTACTATTCAGGTTCATGTTACATTGTTGGGTGCCACAGAATCACATAATCAGGGTTTATAGCAGGGACTGATGGCACCACTCCAGATCCACTCCCATGCTCAATCCAGCAGCACTACCAGCCATTCACCTCCCCCTATCTCATCACCGTCCCACTCTTCACCAGCAGTCACCTCTTAGACCTTGCAGTAGGTCTGCTTTTACTGTTCAGCTTCATGATTCAGGTCACATACCTGCTAAAGAAAGTACTCAATTGTTTCAAAAATATAGTTTATGCTTAATAGTTATTAGTTTCAGAAGGGTTATGGTTCACGTTTTAGGTCTCAGCTAGATAGCGCATGCGCTGACTCTTTAAGACATGTTGTTTACAGTTAGTGGGCTATAACTCACCCACAGGCTCACCATTTGTTCGCTTCAACGTTGCACTCATATCCTTTGTTCCCGTTTGTCATGGCATGCATGAGTCATGCCTTTTCTTGTGTTTGGCCCGCCCCTAGAGCAAGGACCAAGTACCCGTTTTTGGAGCTACTTTTTTTAATTTTGTTAAAGCACTCCATACAAGTGCTGGTATTTTCACTCACTCTTTTCCCTTCCATTTAGATTTTCCCCTCCCACTCACAACCATCCCTGTTGCTTTTCTATTTCACCACACTTCCCACATTTGTTTCTTCTTTGCCTCCTGACACTTTACTTATAGAGCTGATAACCTGAATACAGTCAAAAAAACATAATTACAGCTTCCGGGACACTCCCCTCCGAGTTCAAACGCTGTTTAACTAAAAACCGAAGCTGCACTCATTTGACATATGGTCATTTTTTTAAAAATTTGTCTAGTGTGATCATTTACAAGTTTTAGACACTCGTGTATGAGCCGACTCTGAATTCTGCATCTCAAGTAGAAAATCTACTCAATATAATATGCATACCATCATAAATTTTATTTTACATTCAGTTTACTGCATCCCACTGAACTTCTCACTCTCCTGCATGCACACTGCAATGGGAGGAGCCCTCTCGGAACACATGCAGCAGAAAGCTGAGGTTCTGAAGGACAGCACTCCACCAGTGGCGCAGAGCTCATGGCTAGGGTCAGGTCGTGGGACATCACCGTTCCCTCACATCCAGCAACTCACATGCTTTCCTCTTCGAAGTCTCCTAACTGTACACTTCACTTCTCAGTGCCCCTCTCACCGGCCTGCTGCGATTATCAAAGCACTATTATATGAACCTGTCAGAGGCGCCTGTGTGTGTGTGCGGCCTTGCTGTGAGACACACAGTTCCTTGTCCAGCCCGCTGCTTGGAGGTGGACCTGCTCACTCCTCCTTCCAAAGTATTGTATTACATTAGCACTCATTGTGGTTCATGGTTTGCAGCTATACATTGGGCAGCATTCCTATGTGCTACAGTGTGCCTGTCCTTCTCTTACCAATGTGCTGTGCTGATTAAACACTTCAGAGTGGCCGCAGTTTTTCTTCCCACAATGGTGAGAGCAATCACTGGCAAAGTCAATAGGTCTCGCCTATGCAAGAGTTATTGGCTGTGACAATGTCCTTTAGCCTTAATGTACAGCAGCATGGCTGAAAGTTGGAAACGTATTGTAACATGGCCAGTGTTGGGCGTGCGGTAGTGCTTTTTTCATAGCGCCATAACAAGGCCTAATGCTTTTTTTCTAACTTTCAGCCATGCTGCACAGAAGCCGCGTGCTATTCAATGTGGCTAAAAGACATTGACAAAGCAAATTGCTCTTGCATAGTCGAGTCATATTGGCTTTGTCAATGCTTGTTCTATAGTGTAGACCAGTAGGGGAGTGTGTGGAAATAGGGAATAGGAATAGGCGCCTGGTGCTATGTAATGGTTTGTTATTGCACTATTGGTGTGCCTATTTTTGTGTGGATGGCATTAATTTAACAGATGATAGACTTAGAAATAAATGGTAATGTTATAGTCCATGGTTGTTTTATTTTGAAATTAAAAATTAAAGATATTTTAACTAACATTTCAACCTCATTTCATGTATTTTATACATTTCTGTAACTATTTAATCCGGAACCACATAGTGGTGATTTGTTTGCTGTGAGCAGGAGGAACAAGTTCGAAGACAATATTTCTGTACTTGTATATTTTGTGAACTATGTTTGGCTTGGGAAACGACCTCAGGGGTAGACTGGAAGAGAGACCTGCAGATCTATTTCAGTAGCACTTGTGCCTAGCACAGGCCTGCCTTTCATGTATTCAACCAACATAAAATGCACCTTAACCGGTGCATTCAATCAACCCTCCAGACAGCACCTGCACTCCTCCTTTCAACACAGCTCCCTAGTTAAAGGAACTTTAAGAAACAAATGACAGCTGGAAGAAGAAATATGTACCAATAACATTAAAAACAAGACACTTTGATTCGGCCGTTAGACCGAATTTAAACAACTAATAGCAAAAAAAAAAACATTTTATTTTTGAAAAAACATTAGCGCTCCATCATAACGATTGTACACATGTAGATTGTTATGTCCCTGATGCACAAAATCCGTGTGATTCTGTCCTTAATTAGGCTGATTTACTCAAAAATGTTCACGTTTTGCACAAGTTTTGATAGGTGAGTGGGCTCAAACCAGCTGCCATTAATTCTGAATATAAGCTGGCCCTGGGATCCAGAGAAATGGTCACTCTTGACTTCTTGTGTACTTCCATGACCCTCTCAGCATCAGTACAGAGGGCAGGGTTGGATCTGGTGAAGGAACCTGTTGCTATTCTCCTGCCAGAGCCACTGACACACTCTTGAAGTGAGGAAGAAAGCCTTTGGATCTGACAAGGAGTAGGGCGGCCCGGGGTACTGACCACCTACCACGCCACAGCTCCAAAACCACTAAGGCCCAGCTGGTTTGAGTCCTCCTGTGAGGATCCGCTGCCTGTGATGAGGAACATCAAAACACACAAGATGATGGACGGAATGCTGCACATTGGCAAACATTCACCCCCAGTCACAGATCTGGGTTTAATCCATCGTTATTTTGCTTCACCACGCCACCCCAGTTCAGACATAGCCATATGCAAATCAGTCTTGACCCTGTGCCTCATGGGAACAGTCCAGACCGAACTGCCAAGCCATGTCTTCCCTGGACCGGAATCAAGCATCCTAGGACCTGTTTCAGGCTATCAGCCTTCATCAGCCAGGATAGCTTGACTCCAGTGGCGAAGTGAGCACGGGACCCACGTCTGGGCATACCCTTCCCACTTAGGGCGAAATACAAAACACACAAGATGATGGACGGAATGCTGCACATTGGCAAACATTCACCCCCAGTCACAGATCTGGGTTTAATCCATCGTTATTTTGCTTCACCACGCCACCCCAGTTCAGACATAGCCATATGCAAATCAGTCTTGACCCTGTGCCTCATGGGAACAGTCCAGACCGAACTGCCAAGCCATGTCTTCCCTGGACCGGAATCAAGCATCCTAGGACCGGTTTTAGGCTATCAGCCTTCATCAGCCAGGATAGCTTGACTCCAGTGGCGTAGTGAGCACGGGACCCATGTCTGGGCATACCCTTCCCACTGTTGTTTTTGCATTTGTCACCCCGAGTGGGACGGGTATGCCCAGACGTGGGTCCCGTGCTCTCCATGCCACTGGAATCAAGCTATCCTGGCTGAAGAGGGGTGAAACCCCGAAACCGGTCCTAGGATACTTGTTTCCAGTCCAGGGAGGACCTGGCTTGGCAGTTCGGGCTGGACTGTTCACATGAGGCACAGGGTCAAGACTGATTTGCATATGGCTGGGTTCAAACTGGAATGGCATGGTGAGCAAAAAAACGATGGATTTAGGCCCAGATCTCTGTACTGGGGTGAATGTATGACATTGTTTTGCATTCTGTCCATCAACTGTTGTTTTTGCATGTGATGAGGAACAGGCATAACACTAGAGCATTACTGCTGCTGCCCACCTCAACCTAGAAAACATCTTATTGAAATAATGTTTTTCACATCTCTCAAAGTTTCACTAGTAACAGTGACCCTGAGTTGCTGCATGTACAGGTGTGAACACTGATGAAAGAACTCTAAATTATGGTTAATCAGGTTGTTATGTCTAGCTTTGTGGCTCAGTGGACTAACGTATTCACTCTAGGGATCCGTGTTTGACCCCATGGTCAAGGGTTTGAATCCCAGTGGTCTACTCAGCCTTTCATCCTTCTGAGGTCGAGAAAACGAGTAATATTGAATTGTGTAACAATATCCTTCTGTTAATTCAAACACTTGGGTGAACGTGCCCTTTATAAATAGGCATTAGGTTACCTAATAATGTTCAGCAGATCACGTGAGACGGTCTCTATTATTCCCAGTCCATGTGACTTGTAGGGTTTGTGATCCTTCCTCCTCTTTTTATGCTGCTGGTAGAAGACGAATGTGACTGTTACTTGAAAGTAATCAATTTTCAGATATTGATTGACTCCAATCTGGCTATTTCTTTGTCTAATATTGTTCTTAGTTACAAAGTATTCTAACATTATGCACTAATAAGTCATGTTGAAACTCTGGTACAGTTTCACAATTAGTTGCCTAGTTGAGAATTAAATAGGGTAACCCCAGTGAATTTTGGATACATTTCTTTTGCTGCTTTCAGCCACATCATTGCCCTGTGGGTTGCATCCTTCCTGTATGTAGCCTAATCAGTGCAACATGTGCCTTCCGTGCTCCTCTGCTACTGGGGACACCTGCCAACAACCACTGTTCCATCCATCCCCAGACCTACTACCTGGCTTCAGCTTCCTCCTTCCATTGGTGCTTGGACCATGGACACCTGGCACCTGACTACACATATGTGGAGTAGTACCCAGGACAGATGGGCAAGGACAAAGTGAGAGTGAGAGGTATGTTCACAGACATTCTTAACTACTTGTGCCTGTCAGAGAGGCAGAGCTGAGAATACATTGACAATCAAGTGCATTCAGGTGTTTCTATGTGCAACGTGCCCTGCATTTAGGCTGCAACTGCACAGAGAAGTCAAAATATCCCAGTGCTGGGTAGAAACATGTTCAGCTGTTAGGCTATCAAATATTAGTATACTATTTAATCTATTAGTAAAAAAAGGCCAAGTTTTATTTGAAGTAATGCAACTGAATGGAAAATCCAAATATTGTGTGCTTTTTATGTATCATCTGTATGTCATATAAGCTCATCTCACTCTCCTCTTAAAATCAAATCCTTGAAAGGAGCTAGTTGGCTATTCATCGAGATGGCCGCAGTATCTGTTTCTTGCGCTCCACTTGCAACAGTCATTGCTTCATTACCCTGTTGCCCTAGACTTCCCAAGGCCCTGGGGACATCACCTGACACCTGTGTAATGTCTCCTTGATGGGACATCCATCTCAGCTGCTCTGTCTCCATTGCCCTCCCATCAGACTGTGTGTGGGGGTTAAACAGAGGTTACAAACAGAGCTCTCCTCGCAGTGTTGTGTGGTATTAATCAGGAGCAGATAGGTGGGAAGAGATGAGGCGCCCGCCATAAATTCTTTGGCAAAAGCCAAATTCCTTGCTATCATAGCGTATTTATAAAATCCCCAATTGGGCAGTGCTGAAAATGTGGGGAACAACCACTATCCTTGTCTTTTGCTCCACTATACATTATTTCTGCATTGCTTAGGCCCTGAGGGGCAGGAAGTATTTGATCATCTTCCAGGCATACTTGGGGAAGATTTGAATGAGTATGAAATCGGTATAGCCAAGAGAGATGGACATTACTTACCTAAGCTCAGCACCATCATAGAGCGTTATCATTTTGACCGTAGATATCAATAGGAAGGGGAGACGATGGAGAATTATGTAACAAGTTTGAGAAGATGGGCCTCTTCCTGTAAGTTTGGTTTCTTATTGGAAGAAAGGATAAGGAGCTAATTTATGTTGGCTGCAACATTGACAGGGTGAGGGAGGAGCTGCGGCAGAAGGATGAGTTCTCATTGGATGAAGTCCTTTTAATCGCTAAGAAGATTGAGCATTCCATGAAGTGTGTTGAGGTCATAAAAAACAGAAAGGGGTAAAGGGGATGCAGGTCTTGTAGTTAAACATATGCATAAAGCATTGGAAAAGAAAAAAAACACTGACGTTAAGGGGGAGAAGAGGAGTACGTTCCAAGGCAAGTGATTTCGCTCTGGAAAATCAGATCACATAGCTAGTGATAGAGCGTGTCAAACGGGAAAGGCTACTTGCAGCAATTACAAATAGAAAGGGCAATGTTTGTAGAGGAAAAGCATTTAAATGGAATGTGAGTGAAGTCAAGGACTACTGTTTTTGCACCAGTGATGATGACACAGATTTCAAGTGTTGTCAAGTTGTTTTACAAGTCAATGGCAATGAGAGTGGCAGCACCTTGCATGAAGTGATTGGTGAAGGTGAAAGAACAAGGGTTTTATTTCATTCTGGGGCCAAGATCACCATTTCGTCTAAGGAATGTTACCTTAAAAAAAGTCAAAGGGAAGGTCAAAGTGTATCGACCTGACATAAGACAGTGTGCACATGGAGGAGAGCCCATCAAGCTGTGCAAGTATTTTTGGGGCCTGATTGAGTACAAGGGGAGTTCCGCTAATACCAACGTTTATGTTTTGAAAAAGGGGGACTGTATACTTAGCTGGTTCCACCAAAGAGATCCTGGGGTAATATTGGATCCTAATGGTTGTCCCCCCATCAGCCTGAAGGAAAAGTTTGAGGTAAAGGAGGTAGATGTATAGAATGCTTCTAGTGAATCTTTTATTTGTGATTTGGAGCCAAGTTTTCCTTCAGTTTTCCAGGGGAGGCTTGGGTGCCTACAAAATTATGTGCGCCATATACACTTGGTTAATGAGTCCAAGCCTGTCTGTGGCAAGGTAAGGAACATACTGGTAGCCATATGTGAGGAAGTGCAAGGGGAGCTAGAAAAGCTCAAGAGGGATGGCATCATTGAGGAGGCAGAAGGTACGCAGTGGCTTGCCCTGGTTGTAGCAGCCAGGAAGGCCAATGGGAGTCTATGGCTATGCGTGGACTTAAGAGAGCTTAACAAACATGTTATTGTGGACAGATATCCGCTGCCAACGATTTCAGATATGTTAATGCTGTAGCAGAGGGCCAAGGTGTTTTCCACCATAGACCATAAGTCAGAATTCACTAAATCAGGCGTGATGAAGCATTCAAAGATCTCATTGCATTTATCAAACATTTTGGGTACATTCTGGTATGCCAGGCTGCCTTTCGGCTTGGTATCGGCAGCTTCGGTGTTCTAGGGGCCTTGGAGAGGGTTTTTGAAGGGGTTGGTAGGCATAAGGATCTATCAGGATGATGTGCTGGTCTTCGGTAAGGACGTTGGTGAACATGATGAAATGGTTAGACAGGTTTTGAGTAGATTGGATGAGTTCAATTTAGCAATCAGGATAGAGAAATGCAGATTCAGAAATAATTACATAGATTATTTGGGTCACACCATCACAGGGGAAGGTATAATGCCAAAGGAAGATCTTGTTGATGCCATTCATAAGTTAAAATCTGCGCCAAATAAAGAGGAGTTGATGAAGTTCCTCAGGATGGCCTATTATTATAATAAGTTCGTAAAGGGGGTTGCAGAAATCTGCACTCACACAAGGGGCCTGCTTCGGAAAGGGGCCAAGTTCGTATTAAATGAGGCTTGTGAGAAGGACGTGCAAGACATTCAACGTAGGGGTTATCACTGAAGAAGGACGGCGAGGAGGAGGCAGGAGAGCGGCCATGGCGAGGAGGAGGCAGCCACGGGCAGGTAAGTGCCTTTTTAATCACTTTTAATTTATTTGGGAGGGCGCGGAGTGGAGTGGAGCGAAGTTCCACGGAGTTGTTTTCCAACTCCGTGGAACTTTGCTTAAAGGCACTATGCCTGCTCCGCCCAGGGTTACTATTTGGGAGAGAGGGCATACCCGTTGTGATCCTCACAGACGAAGGGGGCAGTTAGTCTCTAAAGTAATGGAACAGTTTCTGTATGATCATGGTGTGAAACACAAGAAGTGCTCCTTTTACCACCCAGAAACCATCGGCATGGTGCAGTGTTTCAATTGAGTGTTGAAAAAGTCCCTAGCAATGGCCAAGGATGGTAGGTTGGATTGGAAGGAGGACGTCTTTAAAAAGGGGGTCTTCACATGCTGTCACAGGCAAGACTCCTTTCGAATTCTTCAGAAGGAGACAGCCCAATACTTTGATGGTACCTACTTGGGTCAATGACAGATGCAAGATCAGGATGTGTAGAGCATGACAGAGGTTGGGAGCAAAGAGAGGCTAGGAAAATTGAGGCTCGAAAAAAGACGTTTGATGCAAGGAAGTCATTCAAGAAAACTGAGGTCAAGGTGGGAGACTGGGTCATCATTAGGAGGCCATATACAAAGGAGGTACAGCAGGCTACTGAAAACTGGTGAGGGGCACCAATGCTATTAAGACGGAAGACCATCCCCTAAGGCATCTTAACAGGGTTGTAGTGGTCAAGGGCGGTTTAATTCACAGAGTCGCCGGAGGTCCTGTATTGCCCTTCAGAAGGTCTAGCAGGAAAATTCCTCCTCCTGCATATTTAACCCTTTCGGTGCGTTGGACGGCCGGGAGCCGTCCGACACACCAGTGCTCATGTGCGTCGGACGGCTCACGGCCGTCCAAGCACATGGCACAGAAAATTCCTCTGATGTGAGCACCAGAGGGATTTCCTTTTTGTCTAAACACCCTCAGGAGCTGGGGAAGAGCTTCCCCAGCTCCCGAGGGTGTTCTGGTCACTTCTCCGAAATGACGGTCGGCGCGCATGTTGCGCTGACGCCATTTCAGAGAAACAGAAACTGAAACTCAGTTTCAGTTTCACTGCCTCGGTGCTCAGGGGGTTATCTCAGCCCCCTGAGCACTGAGGCAGACAGTGCTTGGGGATCGCCTCAGGAGGCCTATGCCCAAGCAGGGATCCACCCACTAGGCACCAGGGAGGGGGGAGCGGCCCCTTGGGCAAAGGCATTTGCTCCCCACATTATTTTGGGCATAAACAGTCTTTCGGCCCCCCAATGGGAGGCAGATAGGGGCAATAGCCCCCAATCTTCCCCCTGGGGGGGGCAGAAAGCCCATTAGCCACCAAGGATTATTTTTTGGTACATTTTGGGGTGAGGGCTGCCCAAGATGGGTGGGCCAAAAACCCAGGAGCCCCTTTGCAAAACCAGGTCATTTTGTTATAGGTAATTTTGATGTCTCCACAATAAGTTTTGGGCCATTTCCTGTCGCGGTCACCAGGCTTACCCACACAAGTGAGGTATCATTTTAATGTTTGATTTTGGGGAATGAGAGGTGAGTGGAATTTTGTGGATCCACGCAGGTTTCAGAACTTTCCATCACAGAAATGTGGGGAAAATGTGTTTTCTTTTCCAAAGTTTGAGGTTTACAGGGGATTCTGGCTAACAGAACCTGGTGAGAGCCACACAAGTCACCCCCTCCTGGATTTCCCTGGGTGTCTAGTTTTCGAAAATGTATAGGTTTGCTAGGTTTCCCTAGGTGCCGGCAGAGCTAGGGTTCAAAATCCACAGCTAGGCACTTTGAAAAAAAGGGTCAGTTTTCACTGTAAAAATGTGGCGTGTCGACGTTGTGTTTTGGCCTGTTTCCTGTCACGGGCACTAGGCCTACCCACAAAAATGAGGTACAATTTTTATTGGAAGACATTGGGGAATGTGGGGTGCGTGGAATTTTGTGGATCCAGGTTTGAGGTTTGCAAGAGATTCTGGCGAAAGCTACACAAGTCACCCCCTCCTGTATTCCCCTGTGTGTCTAGTTTTAAAATATGTGTAGGTTTGCTAGGTTTCCCTAGGTGCCAGCAGAGCTAGGGTTCAAAGTCCACAGCTAGGCACTTTGCAAAAAAAGTGTCTGTTTTCACTGTAGAAATGTGGTGTGTCCACGTTGTGTTTTGGGCCGTTTCCTGTCTCTGGTGCTAGGCCTACCCACACAAGTGAGGTACCATTTTTATAGGGAGACTTATGGGAACACAGAATTGTAAAGCAACTGTTATTACCGATTGGCTTTCTATGCATTTCTGCCTTCCAAATGTAAGACAATGTGTAAAAAAGAAGTCACTTTGAAAAATATCCTATAATTCACATGCTAGTATGGGTACCCAATTTTCTGAGATGTACAAATAGCTACTGCTTCTAAACTCTATATTTTGTTCCCATTTTGTAAATACATGGGTGTCCTTGATACCTATTTTTCACTCTTTATATTTTACCAAATGAATGGCTATACACCCGATACATAATGAAAAACAATTGCAAGACGCAGCTCAGTTATTGGCCCTGGGTCCCTCGGGTTCTTGGTGAACCAACAAGTCCCCACAACCAGAAGGGTCAAGCGGATGTAACGGTATATTGCTTTAAAAAATCTGTCATACTTAGAAGAAGTTACAGCTGAAAACTTTGGCACAAATGGCTGTTTTTTTCAACTCATTTTCAATTTTTCTTATTTTCAACTGTTAGTTTCTATTTAAAGAAACCTTGAAGGATCTACACAATGACCCCTTGCTGAATTCAGAATTTTGTCTACTTTTCAGAAATGTAGAGCTTTCCAGGATCCATCTTTGCTTTCACACCCATTTTTACCATTAACTGTAAGGAGGTTGAAAGCACAAAAAAGAGCAAAAATAGGCTATGTCCCAGTAAAAATGCGAAAACTATGTAAAAAAGTTTGTTTTTCTGACAAAAGTCTGCCTGTCCATGAAAGTTGGGAAGATGGTAATTTCAGCACCATAAACCCTTTGTTGAAACCATTTGCAGGGAAACAAAACAGACGCTTTCTTCTGCAGCACTTTTTCCCCATTTTTCCCGAAGAAAACTACATTTAGCTGTATTTTGGCTAATTTCTGGGTCCCCTCCAGGGGAATCCACAAACCCTGGGAACCTTTAAAATCCCCATGATGTTGGAAGAAAAGGACGTAAATTTGGCGTGGATAACTCATGTGGACAAAAAATTAAAGGGGCCTAAGAGCGAACTACCCCATATAGCCAAAAAAAGGCCCAGCACGGGGGGTGGTGGGAAGGCTTAGCAGCGAAAGGGTTAAAGAGTATGTGAAATAGTTGCTTCCTTTACATTTGCATCATTTCCTCTTTGGTGTATAGTGTGTAAATATTGAGTATCATATGCTAGGGTTGCTTGCTTTTAATTAATCCTTCTAAGTGTGGGTAACCATGGTAGTGGATGTGAGGACATTGACAATGTAAGGCTCTGCAGGAACGACAATTCCTGACAGCTACTTAGGAGATTGGATGGATGAGATCCTTCTGAGGAATAGACCTGCTCCTGGAACTATCCACTTCTATCCTGTCTTTGTGCACTAAGGCCTACTTGTCTCACTCCTTTAACCTCTTGTGTTCACAATACACTTTGTTTTGGATTTCATCTCTCTTGAGCTCTTCCATCTTCCTTTTTCTTCCTCCTGTACCTGACAGCTTCTTTTCTCCCCTGTAGTTTGACCCATTCTTATGGCAAAGACTGACAATGGCTTACAGCTTCTTTCAGATTAATTTTATGGGGGATCTGGATCTTAAAACTAACATCCAAAAACCTTTTCAATGAATATTGAGCCAAGAAATGTATAAAGTAGGTCATTGAATCTAGGGGTGAAAGAAATATTGAGAGTAAAGTCCTTCAAGTATCTGGGTCTTCCTTTTGACCGAATGTATCCTGGCAAACTTTGCATAATTCTAGGGCTGCCCAAACACAAAGTGTTGTGGAGTCGGCCTTTTCCTTTGCCAGAAGGCTGGGTCAAAAACCGGTTAGAGAAATGATTGAGATATACAAGAGCAAATGTATTTATGCTGTGAGCTATGGAGCAGGAGTGTGGAGTATAAAGGCCAGGGGGCATTACAGCAGGTAGAAAACAAGTGTTTGCATAGATTTTTGGCTGTTCCACAATCTACTCCTGCCTCTATGTGTCTTTCAGAGTTGGGTCTTGCCCCCTTGGAGGATTAAGATAAAGGTGGAACCCCTCCTACTTTGGCTCAGGATCTGGGAAAACACAGAAGCGCAATCATCAAGTGATGTATTGGAGGACTGTCTTTCTTTGGACATCTGTCTGCTATAACTTGGTTTAGTTACATCAGGAAGGAATTCACAGACCTTGGCCTGCTGGATTTTGCTGGCAAACCGGCGAGCTTAGATCCAAAGGCCATAATTAAACTGAAGGAGGCTTTCCGGAGAAGACAGAGTAGACTTACAGGCAGGATTTGATAAATTGTCTGCAAGTGTTAACTGCAATTTACTTAATCTGACATTTGGGTGTAAGTCTTATCTCTCTTGGTTTCATAAGTGGAAGGTGAGGTTCTATCTAACTAGATTACAATTCAGTTCATTGTATTTTCTAGTTGCTTTCCCTAGGACTGTAGTATGGGTATCATCACTGCTAAGGTGTCCATACAATAATATTTCACAACAGAGCACAATACACTTTATCCAATTTTGTAGTCTGTACTCCGATGCCAGGAAACACTTACTGCACTCTATCTTTCGCTCCTTTGAAACCATATGTCATAAAGAGCCTTTTGCAAAAGTTGGAGCATACGGAGATATGTGTGGCTGTGTGAAACTTTGTGTGTCTTGCCCTGAGTGTTAGAAATAGATATGGCTCAGAATAAATATTGGGATTTTTTGGTTTGCTGATTCTAATCCAGATTCCCCCTCAAGATTTTAGATGGTGTTTTTAGTGTTTTTCCCTTTAATGTATTTTATGGCATGATTTGTGGAAAATTGTCATTTTACGATGCACATTAATAATTATGATGCTGCTATATTCATGAAATGTCTTCTTACTGTACTTTTATGGCCTAATGAGGGCCGAATAAAGTCTTGTTGACTGACTGACTGACCCACCCTTTGCTGAAATCATTTTAATCCCTCTTATAAAAAGCAAAAAACATGTTACACAAATGAAACAAATTGGTATTGTGTTAATATGGTTCTGAGGATCCCTCCTCAATACCACTAAACCACTCGCTAATCTTTGAAAATCCTTTTCCTATCGCTTTCCAAGCACTTGTCCCCTCTAAATCCTTGACCTCATTGGAGATATCTGTCATGATAGTTATGAACTTGTCAATCTGGTTACTTAGATTAGGTGCATATGAGCAGCATTGCTGGATACAAAGCATGCAACAAACTTGCCTTTTTTTGCTAATAAGATGTCTAAAGCAAGAATATTCTTCAATACCATAGATCATATGTCCATAAGCTCTTTATTTACTGGGGGTAAAGCACCATCTGTGTCAGTAGCTAAACGATCTACCAAAGTAGACAGTTTTCTGATCTTCAAATCATTTAAAACTACACATTCAAAGGCATTATAACTCCAAATATGTCTCCTACTTCTTGTAAAGCACCATGCTTTGGCTCTCCGGGAGCTTTTACAATCGTAGCACCTACGTCACCTACATGATATACCTTAGAAAAAACTAAATAGAAACTTCCTACCCTATTTGGCAGAAGCATTCTTTCCGCACAAATAATAAAATTCCCTAACACTATGTTCCTCTCCTGACAGAACTTTATCAATAGCTCTGATGTTTTGTACACAATCACTCAAGCCCATCATCTCAGATTTCTGAACTTGGTTTTTATCATGTACCACACATCAATCCCCCTCTTTTGTAAATCCAAACCAAGTTTCTTTTGTATTCTTGCTTCCTTAACTACTTCTTCCTTTTCCCAAACACTTCTTTCTCCCTTCTTCACTTCTTTTCTAGCCTTAAATTTTTGCTCATTTAATTCCTCTATAAAATCCTTATCGACCCTATTTAACTTACATGAAGCTTTAAAATTAGTAGGATTAGTTGAATTAACTGTTGGGATAGGCCTCAGATAGTGATAAATGTGATTCACAGACTTCACCTCTGCTTGTGGATTAAAAGGCTTAAACATAGGCACATCATTTAAAGGCATATAAAAATCTGAAAAATAATACTAAAAGTCATTTTCATGACAAAACTTTTATAATTACACCACAAGAAAGAGAATAAGTAAACGGCAAATGAAGATAGGTAAAACCTACTGCAGTAGACACTGGAAAACACATGCAAATTAACAATTTTGAACACCCATTACCATGAGATACTCGTATAACAACTTCAAATAATAAACAATGTCTAAACAGTTCTCTTCAGAGACATCGTAGTGTAATATTTTTGTTTTAAATCTGTGTTGCTCATCTAAATAGGTGTGGTTCGAATTAATCTCAGTAGAAACATGCTCAATAAAATAGTTAAGCAATGCTAGTAAACCCACCATTAATATAACTATGCATAATGTCAAAACTACTAATATAATTTTGCAATCTTTCTGTGTGGTTGACACCATGGTTTCTCTCAAGTCAGATCAAAAAGAAAATGGAAAAAAATCAGAAACGACTTGTTGACACTACTGTGCAAATCAGCAAGACTTTAGACTCTAGAATTAAGGAACCTACAACTTCGACTGGATACCTAAAAGGAAATTCTTCTCTTCAGCTAGAATACCCATTGGAACCTAACACCTGTGTCTGGATACCTAGAGGCAAAATGTGAGTTGTCAAACGTAATAACTTACGCCACTTGGGTTTATTTATTGAAATGTCATTCACTCTTTTGCTGTCATAACATCGTTCATGGGGACTTTTCTAAACCACTTGGCGATTATTTAGCTTCATAAACTCTCAGATTGGTGTCATTTTTAACAAAGTAGGTCCATTCAGTAGCTGGTTATTTTCAAATTTGGCACTCTTTGGGGCATATTCTCAAGAACGTGTGATAACCACCGCAAGTTTAGCTTCACATCGCAGTCTATCGCGGGAAAACAACTCCGTGTTAACGTGGCATTCACGACACGGCGGCCCCATGCGATAGTCCCACGCTAACGTGTCAAATCAACGCGTTAAATCAACGCAACGCCTAAAAAACGCGAAACACGAACGCGAAAATAGTAGCAATGATGCCAATCCTGATGCAAAAATCAGCAATACCCAGCGATAGGCCTGCAATTCCCACGCGTCATGCGGGAAAATGCACCATAAAAGCAGAGCAAAAAAATGATGAGATGACAATGTACAAGCACAACCACACATCTGTGACGTAGAACAAATGACCATTGTCCCGCATCAAATAGGCATCTCCTCACAGTCACAATGTACATTGACATGCAGTCTGCATGTAAACTGCGCCAATGCTGAAACATGCATGGAACACACATTGAAACCGCATCTCCCCTTCACATTGCAGAGGGACAAGCAACCCCTCCTGCACACAGATGTGTCATGACCATGATCAATCCACCATGAAAGCGTGGACGAATGTAGGGGCAGTGACTCCCGCTTATGTACATGTTGCCCATGTTGTGGTACTTGAGCCACATGGGGCATCCCTGCATCATGGTGGTACATATCTGACCCCAAAAGGAGCCCTGTTGTCACCTGTAGGACACAAATGGCAGCCAAAATGGAATGATTTTGGACACATGTGAAACGCCGAAGAGTGGGATTCCCTACGAACTGCGACACACAGAACTGGCAGTCCGAATACGTGACACCCCAAACAGCCCCTCAGTACAGAGGTGACACACCCACCATCCATGAACAAATCAGAAAATTGTCAGCAATACATGTCACAGTCACACTTGTCTGAGTGATGTGCCTGTACAGATGAGTGACATGATTCAGGGAATGTGTATTTTGAATGCATTTATTAGCACATGCTGTGCCTGTGGTCATTTTGTACTGTCCCATGATTGCCAAGGACAGTCACCATGTGACGTGCTCATGTGAAGAAATTATCAATGAAGGTGTTCCTACGGGCAAGTCCTGCTGCGGCTGCAGTGGGGTGTGGTCCACCTGCCTCATCATTGTCCTGTGCATCTGGCACTTGTATCCATGGGGCCTTGCTGCGTACACATATGTTGTGCAACACACAACATGCAACGATCATCTTGCACACGATGTCTGGGCTGTACAGGAGCCTCCCACCTGTGACGTCCAGGCACCTGAAACGTGACTTCAACACGCCAAATGCGCGTTCCACGATGCCCCTGGTGAGTTTGTGGGCCGCATTGTACTGCCTCTGGGCCTGTGTGTTCGGGGCTCGGAGGGGTGTCATCATCCAAGCGCAGAGTGCATATCCTTGGTCACCTGTGACAGTGCAGAGAGACATGAGTCAATAGTTGGTTCTGCATGATGTGTTGGCAGGCTCAGTGGTTCATTGGTGTGTGATATGTGTGACTTTGTGATTCCTGCATGACATGTACTGCTTGTTGCACATGAGCGGCATCAATGTGAATTATGTGGCCTCACTGCTGCTCCTCCCTCCCCCCGAGCCCATTCACTACTGTGCGCAGCACGGTTGCATCACTTGCACCCCTACGGCACACTATTGTCATGCCTGTCTGCGCATGTCCACAAGCCTGACAACGACACAGTGATGTCGTGCGCTGAAGGTGGACGGACATGTGTGTGTAAGCCTATGGTAAGGACAGGGCGGATACAGATGTAGAGTTCATGCCTGGCTGAACTCGCCATGCGGTTCAGGGTAGACCTTTGGCTTATGCTGCGGAAATAGCGACACACACAACAGTTGGCATGTCTGACCCCTGACCCCAAGCGGGCTTGCGCACCCTCATTTACCCCTCGGCCGAGCCTGTACTCCGGGGGCATGCTACATAGCAACATTGTGTATTGCGTGACGGGTGGCGCCGACACTACACCAGAGACGCACGCATCAGTTACTGCCTTGGCAAGGCCTAAACTCAATCACGCCCAGAGCCACGTGTTGAATGACCACACCCCTAAGCCGTATTGCCATACGCCGGTCCACTCCCTCATGCTCACAGGGGAGTCCGACACAGATACATGTTCCAGGTCCACCCCACTGCCTGAGGTGACAAGGTTGCGCACACTGTACACAGCACAATGTAATGTGGTATGGCCCGGGGCCCACATGCATACAGAATTACCACACGGACACACTGAGATAATTAGTAGAACTGGCTACGGGCACGTGCGCCCGGCACCTTTACTTGCCAGGGTCACACGTCCAGTGACGCCTGTGCTGGATGGGTGTTGGGCAGTGTAAGCCACCCCTCAGGGTTTGGTTGGTGCTGGCAACAACTACAACAGTGATCAGACAATCAGGAGTTCAAATGACAAACAGCAAGGGTCCATGACTTGAGCTGCACAGAGTCGGTGGCCCCGGATGCTCAGCGGCTGGCACAGGCACACCGCCACGGGACGGTGACTTGCGATGCACTGAGGTAGGGCCACGAGAGCTGAGCGGGTCCTCGTTGATGTCCAAGGAGAATGTCGCGGAGTGTTACAGGGGACAGTGGAAGGTGTCCCTCCAGGGCATGATGCAGAGGGCAGAAGCAAGCAGAAACAGGCAATATGGAGGAGTTGAATGCTACAGTCCCCTTTTTCCCACAATGTCAGTATCATCTACATGATGATGAAGACAACCCCCAGGCCATAGACTCAGACGCCACCAACGTTCAACCAGAGAGTGTCCATGACTCCCGTGGCACAGAGTCAGTGGCCCCAGAGCTGGAAGGGGATGCAGTCTGCGATGAGGCCTGTACAATGATATAAACTCTGCAATGAGCAGATCAAGAGTCATTTCCAATTGTGTGTCCTACTCGACCGCAGTGTGTGCCGGAGGCAGCGGTCAGCGCGGGGCAACCGATGTGCAGCTAGCTCCTCCTGGATCTCTAACACACGGCGTTGAAATGGCATGTGGAGAAGATTCATGGTTGACGGAGGTGGAGGCACCAGAGCAGAGCGGATGTGCACCCTGCGACGATGCCGTGTCCTGCCTGTTACGGACTGTATTGGATTGGTGTGAGGCCTGCTGGACCACTGTGTAGGCCGAAGGCAGAAGTCCGCAAGGGCCCACAGACACGTGTGGTCGGAATGCTATGCACAGAGTTGGTGGCACCACATTGAAGGGAGTATAGGGATATAAACGATGCCATAAATATGTACTCTGCCATTGTGGAATCAAGACTCAGTTCCAAATGTGTGACCTACTTGACCGCTGTGTATGCCGGTGGAGTACGTCAACGTGAAAGGAGTACTGCGGGCCTTGCTTGCGGAGGCCATGATGGTCTGAGGAGGCTGCCAAGGTCGCAGACCTTTGGCTTTGAGCTAGCACCTGCACATGGTGGGCCCTCTTGGAGACACGCCAGTGTCGGCAGGTGAGCAGTGAGGCCTGGATGCGCAGGGGTGGACAAGACTGGTTCGGGGACCAGTGGCCCGGGCTGCGGCAGGCGCACAGGATCGCAGGCACCGCCGCACACGGCGTCGGCCTCGTGGCGGGGTGAGAGGCGCAGCCCTGGCAGCCACGTTGGCCATTCTGGAAGAGAACCACGCCCAGGGCTACGTGCTTTGTATTCACACCCCTACGCTAGCCTGGCGTATGCCGGGCAAGCCCACTCCGCACACACTTACAGGGGGGACGTAACAAGCTACATTTCCGAGAACTTCCCCACTTGCAGGGGTGACATGGTTGCGCCCACTGTCCACAACACTACCACCACCAGCAGTATGTGTCGACATGGATATGTCTGTGGTCTGCATACTGCAGTCTGTCCAGCATTTCCACGCCACACTTGGCATTGTGTGCATTTGCATTCATGGATCACTTGCCTCCTTCGCACATGCCTGGTTCCCACCTCTCCCCACATACTGCTATTGTGTGGCTGAGGTGCCATGCCGTTGATGGCTCATGTACATGGCTAGCCCAGGTTACCGCAGTACGTTGTGTGGTGGGTGGGCATGTCGTATGTGAGTTTGTAACGTGTGCATTCCCAGAGTTGTGAGTTGCATGATTGTGGAGTTGAGGTGTGGGGTGTGTTCATTTGGTACTTACCAACGAGAACTGCATTTCCATAGGTGCCATCCTGGAAGCGCCGGTTGATGATGGACTGTCGGAAGATGTGTGAATTATGTACACTGCCTGGGTAGTTGGCGACGACATTGGTGAAGAGTCCCCAGTGGTCCACTATTGCCTGCACATTGATGGAATGAGTTTGCTTCCTGTTGCGGTAATTGTGTGCAGTGTCGGCAGGGGGCACAAGTAGGACATGTGTGCATTCAATTGCCCCCAACACATGGGGGAAGCCAGCTATGGTGTAGAAGCCTTGCTTGGTCTCCAGCTGTTCCTGCGCAGTGTGGGGGAAGTATAGGTACTGGGGTACCAAGCTGATGATGGCATCCAGGACAGGTCTGAGGAACTTGGATAGGGCTGGCTGTGAGACTCCTCCGACTCTGGCGGTTGTTGGTTGGAATGTCCCAGAGGCCAACAGGAGCAGCACAGCCAGCAGCTTTGTCTGAGGTGGGATGTTGGTTGTCCGCTGTGTTGATACCGTCAGCCTGTGGGCAATGATGTTCAGGATGCGGAGTATGGTTGGCCTTTTGAGTCTGTAGTGGGCACAGAGACGTTTTAAGGCATGGGCAAAGTGGGCTCTGGCCCAGGGCCCCAGCCTTTCAGGGGGGCCCCTGATAGAGCCAGTTCCATTATGTAGAGAGTCTTGCCCTGATGACCTTGAATAACTCTTAAACAGATTGTTTTAAGCATCATTTTCTTTTAATTTATTGTTAGTGTGGGGGATTACAGAGGATTTGCAGACAATGTGTTTATGTTTCATGCAGCATCCATAAAAAAAGTTTCTTTTAGATCAAACAGGCCATCACATATGAGAAATGGGAGGGTGTCACAGAGATTATTTGCAGTAATGTTAGTGAGCTGCTGCCATGTTACAATATTGAAAACACACACATCACTATCCCTGAATATTAGATGTAAACGCATTAAGAATTTGGACCAGTGTGCCAGTGCGCTGTCAGTGACCTGGCCAAAGAGGGCATGAAAGAGCTGAGATTGGATCATAAATTCAAAGCTGTGCCGAACAGGGGCCCCCAAAATCTGTTTGGCCCAGGAGCCCCAACATCCTTAAGATGCCCCTGAGTGGGCAATGACATTCTCTGGGGTTTAGTCTGTGAGGCTGGTGCGTTTCCTGAAAGTCCGCTGTCTTTGTCTGCGCTGCCTCTGTGGTGGTCCGGGGGGGGGGCGGGAGGGGTCCAGGGCCTGGGGTTGGTGGCGGTGGGTGTTGTGGCCCTGTTGGTGCTCCGAGCTGCATGATGAGTAGCTCCATGGCATCTGTTGTTCTTTAGGTGTGGCTGTGGGCTGGGCTCCCTTTTCTGGTGCAGGTTGTCGTCCGACTTTGCACCAGGTCAGAGCAGGTGTTAATTTCCTGCTGCTAACGTGCTGTATCGCCTGTTTTGTGTTCTTATCGCCGATCTGGCTGGTCGTTGTGAATGTTGGGTTGTGGTGTTGTCGTGGCTTTTTGCTCGGGAACGCCTACTCTGCATCTCATTAGGGATAGTTGCCGGGCTCATCTGTGGCGATGTTTTTTGAAGGTGCTATTGCAGGTAAACTGGTGATATGGGCTGTTTGCACCAGCTTGTGAATGGGGAGATAATTTTATCGTGACTTTGGCTGAGATAGAGTGCCGTTAACTCGGCGATAGTTCCTTGAGAATATGCCCCTTTGTCTCTTAGATCGCTGGACCTCTGGCTTTTCACTGTCACTAGCACCGTGTTCTGTAGTCCTTCCTTGATCGTCTCTGGTATCCATTTTTCAGTCCAGACATTTTTCAATCTCTCTTCAAACTCCTGCCACGTCTTTTCACACTGCACTCTTGCACTTTCTTCCAGTTCTCAGCTGCTTGATTGATTGTTGTTACTCTCGACTCGTTTGTTACAGACTGTGAGCTAGCCCAAACTTGATCACTCACAGCATCCAAACGCTCAAAAAGAGTTCTGGAATCTTGGTTCTTGGTCTGTGTTTTGATTTTAGGACCCTTGCATACAGTCTTCTCCTCCCTCTGAACATCTGTTCTCGGCTTGAGTTTAACTCTGCCAATCAGTGACTTATTCTCTTGGTATGGGAGGCATGAATCCACTCTGGATACATACAATTAAAAAATACACTGCCTTCTTTTTTGGTATTACTATTTAAAATAACTACTTTTTTAGGTACTATACAAAAGAAAATATCTAAAATGTATATTAATATAATATGTATGAATGTAACTTTTTTTTAAAAGTAAAAAATGTTGAAAGGTACTAAATAATTAGAAAAAAACAATGTTAACCAAATTGTCAAAATATTGGACTTTAGAAAGTTAAACGTAACTATTCCCACACCAGCCTTTGCCATAATGGGGAAAGTATTGGACTTTAAAGGGTTCAGATTTACTGTTCCTATGCCAAATGTAGGCACCCATGGAACGTTTTGGAGTCTGAATGGATCAGAGTTATTATTCCCACTCTAACCTTAGCCACATTGGGGAAGGTTGTGGACTGTAAAGGGGCCAGATTTACTATTCCTATTGCAGATTTGTCCACGTTGTGGAAAGTGGTTAACTCTAAAATGGTCAGATTTACTACTCTCACTTCTTTTTTTTTTTTTTTTAAATTTTTTTTTTTTTAAAAACAACTTTATTAGAAAAAAAATAAAGTCTCTCTCCACTGCATTCCGCCTACATCCCCAGCAGGGCCGGCAGTGCAAATTATCGAGGCAGTTACTCTTACGACTGGGTAGGGGAAAACACAGCAAGCCGCCTACAACCACATTGGGCCGGCCGCGTACAGGAGAGTGATAGATAGTGAGGTAAAAAAACATATGCGAATATTACTTAATTCTCGACAGTTATTGGTTATTAGCTTTCCTATCCTCCTACGCTATCGCTATTATATCTCAAGTGTCGTAGTATCAATTCACCCTTTGTACCATTATCACTATGTTTAGATCCCTGAGTTTGCTGCCTTTTTGCGCGCTGCGTGTCGTTGCCACCCATAAGCGAAGGGAGAAAATGTCGTTAAATGGTCGCATCTCATGCAACAAGATGGTATATGGGCAGCTGGACATGCTGGTTCGTCGGCTTTGCAATAAAGATTGAGCAGGAGAGAAAACAAATGAACTTAGAAAAGAGAGGAAAATAGATGATAGAAAAAAAAAGGAGGCCGAAAGTGGTAGTCCGAGGGCTACCATCTCACTGGTCGAAGGACCCGCGTGGAAGAGGAATCCGGAGGCATGCTGGGTCAGTTCTCGGTCGGGTGGGGACCCGCCCACGGGCACCAAGCATCGGGAGGGCTTATATGGCTATTGTGCGCTTAGGCTGTATTCAATTCGTCGGTATCCCTTCTGGGGAGAACTGGGTCGTCAAAGAGTTGAAGGGCGCGAAGCCGCGGAGGCATAGTTCTAGTGTGCTCCAGCCGGGTCAGGTATTGGATCAAGGGCTGCCAGGTGCGCTGAAATTTGGCATCTGTGTGTGTCAGTCGGTGGGTAAGGAGTTCCATTGCCATGACCTGCCAAAGTCTCGTAAACCACAAAGTTGTAGAGGGCGTGTGGGCCTGTTTCCAGTGGGCTGCGATAACTTGTTTCGCTGCCGTAAACATCTGGAATATCAAGCGCCAGGCCATTTGTGTCATGGCTTTGAGTGTGGTCGGGCGAAGGCCCAAAATGAAAATCTCCGGATCGTTGGGGAGGGGGAACCCTACCACTGCCCTAATGTGCTGTTGCACCTCCGACCAATATAAAATAATAAGTGGGCACTCCCACCAGATGTGAATGAAGGATCCCTGAGCCGCCAAGCAACGCCAACAGTTAGGGGTAATTCCCGGGAACATTCTCTGCAGCCTAAGAGGAGTATAGTACCAGCGTGTCATAAGTTTATATGCCGATTCTTGTTGTGGCATACTTCGCAGTATGCGCCGGATATCCCTCCAGAGCTGAGCCCACCGGTCAGGAAGAATCTCGCTCCCAATGTCTCTCTGCCACTGGCGCTGGTAGGTGTGAGGCGTGACCTCCTGAGATTGTTGAAGGACCTTATAGGTCCGAGAGATTAGGCCTTTAGACCCATCGAACGCCCTAACCAAAAGTTCAAATGCTGTCAGCTGTCGCGTGGCTCCCTCCCTACTGGATGGGGCCCGAAGCCAATGGCGGACCTGAAAGTATTCTAGCCGAGCAGTCACTGGGAGATTAAAATCCGCCCGACACTGTTCAAACGACTTGAACATCCCGTTCTCGAAGAGTTGTTCAATGATGCGACACTCCCCTGTTTCCCATCCCCGAAACGAGTTTATGCTGGAGGCTGGGGGAAAGTCTGCGTTGAGTGCCACCGGAGTGAGGGGAGAGGGGAACGATGCAAGACCCCGGTGTATCACTATTCTATCCCATATTTCTAATACCGTGCGTGTGGGCGTGGCAATATAAGCACTGGGATGTCGAGCGCTCTTTTTTAGCCAAGCTAGGTCCCACAACGGGCGACAGGCCACTGCTCGGTCCATGTGAAACCAGTGTTTTTCACTTGCCCGCACCGACCACTCCGATATATACCTCAGGTGCGATGCCCAATAGTATGCCAGGAAATCCGGGCATGCTAGGCCTCCACGTTCTCGTGGTAGCATCAGAACCTTGGTAGACAGCCGCGGTCGTCCTCCTCCCCATATGAAGTTGACCACTTCTCTCTGAAGGCCCAGGATGTCTCTATGTGGAATTGGCGTCGGGAGCGCCTGAAATATGTATAGGACCTTTGAGAGTATGGACATTTTCACTGCGTTAAGGCGTCCTAGCCAAGAGAGGGGTAACGCTTTCCATCGGCGGAGATCCTCTCGTACAGTAGTTCTACAGGCAGGCCAGTTAGCCTGCGTCCAAGTGTCCAGATTAGCTGTGATATTGATCCCCAGATAGCGTATGGATTTTGAGGCCCATTGGAAAGGGTTGACTGCCTGGAGTTCGTCTAACTGCTGGGGGGAAGAGTAAGATTAAGTGCCCGCGATTTGGTAAGATTAACCTTGAGCCCCGATACTAACTCAAAGTGGGAAAGGATGGCAATGAGCGCCGGAAGAGAGGTCGCAGGCTCCGTGAGTGTCAACAGTAGGTCATCCGCGAAGAGGGCGATCTTATGGTCCACCCCGCCCATGCGGACTCCTTTAACATCTTCTGATCGTCGGATAGCAATCGCCAGGGGTTCCACGGCGAGCGCGAAGAGCAGGGGTGATAATGGGCAGCCCTGCCGAGTGCCCCTTTGGATGGAAAAAGAAGAGGTCAAAATTCCATTCACCCGGATCCGCGCTTTGGGGTCCGCATACGGTGCCATGATACGTTTTATCATGAGAGGTCCTAGTCCTATGCGGCGGAGAACCGCCCGAAGGAATGACCAATCGACCCGGTCAAAGGCCTTCTCGGCGTCGAGGGAGAGTAAGAAGGCCGGCCTGTCTTGGTGTTGGACCTTTTGTATTAGATGGGCTATTCTCCGTAGGTTATCCGCTCCCTGTCGTTCTTGTATAAAGCCTACTTGATCAGGTTCAATTAAACTCGGTAGGAGAGGAGCCAGACGACGAGATAGGATTTTAGTATAGAGCTTGGCGTCGACATTTAGGAGCGAGATCGGGCGGAACGATGCGCATGCAGTATGATCTTTCCCGGGCTTTGGAATGAGAACAATCTCCGCCTCAGCCATTGTCGGTGTCACAGCTCCGGTATCAGTAAACGAGTTAAAAAGGCGTATCAGAGGCGCTCGAAGTTCTGGGAGAAAGAGGCGGTAGAAGGCCAGCGTCAGGCCATCAGGGCCGGGTGACTTCCCCGAAGGCATACTGTTTAGAGCGTGTAGTAGCTCTTCCGCTGAGATGCGCTCCTCTAGCTGCTGCTGGTGGTGGGTGTCCAGAGGTGGCCAGGGGCTCTCGTCCAGGAAGGGTTCTATCCGGTCCACACAGGTGTCCGCAGCCCCGTATAGATCAGAAAAGAACTCGAGGAATTCCTTTTGTTTGGCACTTTCCTCGATGGCCCACCCCCGCCCGGCAAAGTGATTTTGGCAATGTGGTTTCGGGATATCTGAAGGCGGAGGCGATGTGCCAGCATGGAGCCCACTTTGTTGCCCCCCCCATAGAATTTTTGCTTTAGGGCGAGAAGGGAGTGTTCTGCCTTATTTACCCTTAGGGCCTTTAGTTGTCCCCGGAGTGATGCAAGTTTTTTTCTCGCAATTAAAGAGGGCGTTATGTGAGTGTGCCGCTCTAGCGCTTTAATGTCTCGACCGAGGTTGTCCTCTACCAGTCTAGCCTCCCTTCGTCGAGCTATAGAAATAGAGGTGATAGTGCCCCTAATGGTAGCTTTGAAGGCGTCCCATAGGAGAGAAATCGGGGTGTCCGGTAGGTCATTATGAATGAAATAGGTTAGTATGGCTTGTTTTATTTCGTCTACGTCCACCGGATCCCGCAGGACCCGAGGAGGAAGACGCCAACGTGGAGTGGAGCCCGAGGGTCTGCCCAGTCCCGCCAGGGTTATCTCCACGTGGGCGTGATCAGAAACCGATATATCTGAAATGTCCGCCGATTCCAAGGCTCTTGTAAGTGTCTGGGAAATAAAAAAGTAGTCAATGCGGGAGTAAGATCGATGTACATGGGAATAAAAGGAGTAGTCTCGCGTGTCCGGTTCTCTGTATCGCCATGCATCTACTAGACCAAGAGCCTGTATGTCGTGCTTAAGTGTCGCGGACATAGCTCCGGTACCTTGATATGAGGAAGCGGTGCGATCTAAGCCCGGGTCCCATACTAAATTAAAGTCGCCTCCAATGATGGCGGGTCCATCCTCCTGGGATATTTGTGAGCGGAGGAGATCTCTGAGAAAGCTATCTTGCGCCTGATTAGGGGCGTATATATTGACTAGCAACAGGGGGTTGCCCCGAGCTAATATTGCCGTCTTAAGATACCGACCTTCTCTATCGCGTGTAGTACGGCTGATTGTTATTGGGGTGCCGGCTTTGAAAAGGATTGCTACCCCCGCAGTCTTAGTTGGTGCATGGGCCCATACCTGTACCGGATATCTAGGGTGTGACATACGCGAAACATCCGCCAAGAGGAGGTGGGTCTCTTGTAGGAAGATAATATCAGGGTCGCGTAGGAGGAGATACCTCCAGATTTGTCTTCGCTTGTTCGGGGAATTAAGGCCCCTAACATTTAGGGTCATGCATTTAAGTTGTGCCATTGGTCCAGTAGGATGGAGCACGACCCGACAATGCCATCTCTTTGCCTCCTGCCCCCATCCCGAGGCCCTCTCTCGCTAAGTGGACACCTTTCGGCAGGGAGCGTAACACACAACCACCATCCCCTCCTCTTAGGTAGACACCCGGCACCCAAGCCTGTCCCCAACAGTCCGACCAGCAAATCAGGGTGGAGTCCCGCATGCATGCCCAGGTCCTCCCAGGCCTGTGCGAGTGGAGAAAGAGAAATTTGAAAGGACAGGAGACAGAAAAACCAAATAATAAAAATTAACCAGCAACATAATGGCCAACTGGGCCATAAAGAACCTGTCCGGTCCTGGAGCGGCCCATTGGTGTGAACCAGGGCGGCTCTGAGGAAGTCACTCCTCATTTGGACTAAGGACATGGTGGGGGGGAACGTGGTACCTAACAGCCGCGGCAGCTACCGTCCCCGGGGAGCCATCTATTCTGTTTACTGTGGTTGTGAGGTTGGGGAGCCTATCCAGGTGTTCTGCTCATATTATATCAGGGGAGTGAGCCCCTACCCTGGGACGCTGGGGGCTCTTGTGTCCCGGGTCCAATTGTATGTGGGTATCAGTGTAGTAAGGCAAGGTTGTAGCCTAGGATATCGAGTATATGGTACGTATATATAACAATACGTCGTTGTTGCTGTCAATGTCTTTGAGAGGCTGTCAAGGGGGCCAGGCACAAGTGTTTACCCAGTGTTGAACTATGGGTCGGGGGCGGGACATTCAATGAAGACAAGCCCCAATAGAGTGGGTTTCAGTGGACCTATTTTCTATACTAAGCATCCCTCAATGGATAGGGTCCTGTAATAACAAACTATAACATGGTAACACATAACATTGTGATCTACTGATGGGAGATGTCTCGCCGCCTCCAGTTTGCTAGTCCAGGAGAGCCAGTCGTTTAAATCGTAGTGAATGTGACCACTGTTCGTCTATGTCTGTAGTAGCATGTGGGGGTCTGTCCTGCCTTGAGAGGCCAGTTCAGGCTGTGTGTTCCCCTTGGGTCACAAGGACCCCAGGGGCCATCTGTAAAGAACGAAAGTCCCGTGCACAGTGCGTATTCGTTTCCTCCATTGCCCCTGTTATAAGTAGACCCGGGTTGTCGCAGCTCGGGGGCATGTTTTGTCCTCCAGAGTAGGAATGTATGCGTGATCAATAGGCCCACTCAGCAGGGCGCGATATACAGGTGTTGAGCACAGTTCATTCTCCACTTCCTGGGCCCTCGGTCGATGGGAGCGCTTGGCCAGACCTCTTCTCTGCCCTCGGCTGGGGTTCTTCTAGAGCTTTCAGGTGGCGTATAATGTCTTGCTTAGCTTGGCTAGAAGCCGAGTGGGCTACCGATGATCCCGAGCCGTGGCGTTGTACCTTGGACCACTCCGGGCGCAGTGACACCTGGGAGGCCGAGTCAGCAGGGGAGGGCGAGGATGGCTGTGAGTCCCGTGAAAGGTGCAGCAGATGGAGTGCCTCCCGCAATGAGCGTATGGATCGATGCCGTCCCTCCCATTGGAAATTTATAGCGAAAGGGTGTCCCCATTGATATTTAATGTTGGACGCTTTCAGTTTGGCCGTCACTGGCCGGAAGTCCCTACGGCGGCGCAGAGTGATGGGCGAGAGGTCCTGAAAGATCTGGATTGTATGGCCCCCGTATTCCAGCTTCTCGTGCGCCCTGGAGGCCCGGATGATTGCCTCTTTTTCGGCATAGAAGTGGACTCTGGTCAGGATGTCAGGGACCAGGTTGGGGTTACCTCGCGGGGGAGCCACTCGATGGGCCCGATCTAGCGTCGGGGGAGACATCCTCATCGCCTCGGATGGCCTGGAGCAGGTCCGCCACGTATGTGAGTATGTCCGTTCCTTCCGCCCCCGTGGCACCCCCCGGATACGGACGTTGTTCCGGCGGCTCCGATTTTCTAAATCTTCCTGTTTGATCTGGAGCTCTACGTTCTGTTCTTCTAGTGCCTGGACTCTGCGACGGATATCTTCCAGGTCCTCTGTGCGAGAGTCTATGGTGCGCTCCATATCATCCACCCGATTTCCAATTTCAGTAATATCTCTTCGTACATCCGTCAAGTACGTTTTGACCTCTGTCTTAAGGGAGGAAATCTCCGATTTTATCTCTTGCAGAAAAGTGGCCAGCACCGCCTGTGTGATAGTATCGTGGTCAGGGTCTTTCAGGGCGGACGCCATGTCAGAGGCCTCTGGTAAAGGCGATGGGGCGCGTTTGTGCCACAAATCCTTGACCGATGTGTCCTTGGTGGCGGGGGTCGCTACAGACTTCCCCGTGCGAGGCCTGGTCATGCTGTTGATATCTGTCTCAGTGCGGTCGTCGCCGGTATCGCTGTGCAGCCCAATACCAGTCCCCTTTCCAGCCCCTGGGTAGGCCGCAGGGTTTCCTTAGGAGCTATATGCTGCCGGATAGCATTCACTCCGGCCCGCTCTCTTCAACAGGGCGCCACCCGATCCACACCCCCATCCAGGCTCCTTTACAAATTTAGTGGTTAGTGTGGGGGTTGTTTCATGAGGGCTCCCAGGCTCCCAATAACCCGTTCTGTCTGCTGTTGCCCTCTCCCTCCTGGACTCCTCTCTCACCCCTGCTTCAGTAGGGCGTTATCGTAGGCTGTGGGGCGCTGGCTCACCAGGGCGATTACATGGGGTGGGAGGCCATTCCCAGAAGCACGGCCTTCACCCCCGCTTCCAGCTTGATGCAAGTCCCGGTCTGTCAGGCCAAAGCTTCTCGTCACTTATGGCCTCGAGTGCCCTCTTGTGCGCTATGGCTCACTGCCCATGACCGCTGCACCTCCTCGTTTGTGGTCGGGCGAACAGGCCACCCTTTGCTTCCCTGGGGTTTTCTATGATCCCGGGGGCTTTACACTCCTCCCAGCATTGTCACGTTCTCCCCCCGGGATCTACACCCCCCGCTCCTCACCTTCTGGGAGTCCGATGTCTCTCCCGGGCTGCATCCGCTCCGGCCGTCCACCAGCAGGCCGCCTCCGCCTGACTCCCCCGGTGTCGCAGGCTATCGCCGCTCCTCGCAGATCCCTCCGCAGCTCTCGTGTCTCTATCTCCAGACCCACGGCCCCCCAGCGATGTGCGTCGCCGCCGGGCTCCGGCTTACCGGGGAACTCAGTCCTCACCCTTTCGGCGCAGTGACTCCTCTATGCGGGATTTGCAGAATGCCAATTGCGGGCGCTTGTTCCTTCCATCGGCGTCATTCGGCCTTTCGGGCACAGCCGCGCCGCTTCACAAGATGGCGGGTCCGGCCTCCTGATCGCCCGCTCCTCCGGCCGCCAACAGCCTCCCAGGTCTCTCACCCCCCAGCCGCGGGTCTCCCAGGTGTGTCGTTCGCTCACTCGCCGTGCCCCCCTGCACTCACCAGGGTCACACCCCAGCGGACCCCGGCGATCCAAACCAGACTCCCTCAGGGCCCAGGCAGCGTCTTGCAGCAGTGCTACTCTTCCGGGGTAGGGGGCCACCTACACACCAGGGCCCAGCCCGCCCACTCGCTCCCAGCCTTGGCTCTGGGGGCGCCAGAGCCAGACGAGTCGGGAGAGTCAGCAACAGTGTGCCTGGCAAACCTCCGAGCCAAGGGGCCCCAAGCTGTCCGCAGAGATCAGGCCTCCATCTCCTCTCCTTTCGCACTGCGTCGCTCCGACACTTCCCTAAGGAATAGCCAGCCTGACTCTCGTGCCAGTGGCGGTCCTCTACGGCGTCTGTGCCTCCTCCGAGCTCCAGGGGAGGGCTTCCTGATTTGGCGCCAACCGGCTCCGGGGGATGCGGAATCGGGGGGTCCCGGCTTCACGAGCTGTCTCTGCAGGGGTGGACACTCCCCTCAGGACTCCCCACTAGATCGCCGCCTCTTCCCCCCCCGGGGTTTCGCCGCTCTTCCCCTATCACTGCTGCCGCCCTCCCAACCCGATCCGGTGGGCGACCGGGGCTTACCTCTGGGCCGCAGGCTGATGCTTCTCCCCAGGCAGCGCGAAGGCCTCCTCGCTGGGGCTCCCCCCGAGCCCCCCGGGCCCTCCTCACTCAGCAGGGGAGCTCGTCTCTCGCCGTGTACAGCGGGGGTGGGCCTCACACCTCCGCGGTTTCCTCGCCCTCGCCGCTTTCACCGCCAGGGGCCCAGGCCCGCCGCAAGAAGGCCCGGTCCGGACCTCAGCAAGATGGCGGCCAGGACTCCGTCATCGCTCCGGAGTCATCATCTCGGAGGGGACCCAGGCTCCCGAGCCCCCACCTCCAGCCGCCGGCACCAACAAGGTACAAGATATCAGGTAAGGGGCTCCGATGACCCCCCCTGCGCTTTTGATCGCTAGAAAAAACGGCCTATTCGACCCCCGGAGGACGGAGCGCGAGCTTCACACGTCCTATTCCATTGAGGTCTTGGCCACGCCCCCTACTCTCACTTCTTAACTAAGACACATTGGGGAAAGTGTTGGACTCCAAAGGGGTGAGATGTATTATTCCTACTTGAAACCTAGTCACACTGGGGAATGTGTTGAACTCTAAAAGAGTCAGATTTACTGCTCCCACTCCAAACATAGCAACATTCCTACTATTACCATTACTATTCCAACTCTAAAGCTAGCCACTCTGGCGAAAGTGTACCCTAAAAAGCTCATATTGTCCAAGTTATTAAAAATGATTAAAATAAAAAAGATTATAATATATTAATGAACATGTAATGACATTAAATAACATATTAATTTGGAATAAATATAATAAATATGTATTTATTAATACAACTAAATATAATTTATTTTTATAATGATTACTTTAACATATACAAATCAGTACATAACAATTATAAATCTATATAAAATCCTACATACACATTACTCGACTACAACTATACCAAACCACCAATAAACATATTAATAACAAACTAACAATTATTATCATAATTAAAAAATATTGTAAATGCTACATTTTATAAACTGAAAGCAATCAAAAGATACTTACCATATTTAAACAACAATTTTATAATAAAATAATTATTAATTAATTAAAGCAATGAATATTTTAAAATAAAAATAATTGTTATTTTAAAACTCTTTTTACCCTACTCCCCGACAAATGCAGCACCTAACCAATAACATTGCATTTGAATAATAAACTATCAATTAATATTAACTGAATGAAATTACTCTTAATACAGTATATTAACAAAAAAATATGCCCTCAGACCTCTTGTCATCTAATCAGAGACGCCATTCAAAAAATTGGGTACAAGCAAACCTTGATGGGAATGGTACGCTGTCAGACCGAATCCCTGTTAAAAATGGGCTGAGTGAGAAATTAGGTTGTTGGTTCACTGGGGTGTGAGCCCTGGTCAAGCAGCAATCACAATCATTGCCAGGGTGAGGTACAAGGCAACCCTAAATTAACGTGTGCTCAAACATCTGGTAGCTTGGCACAGAGCAGTCAAGCTTAAAGTAGAGGCCATGTGTAAAGTATTTGTGCAACACTTCAACAGTAATAGAGTGAATACACCATACAAAAAGGATCCCACATCAAGTTAGAAAAATATAACTATTTTAAATAAATAACACCACAACATCAAAAATCTAATCAGTAGAACCGGAGATATGTAATTTTAAAGATTTTAGCTAAAATAGTGCAAAAAAGCACAAAGCGCCATCTGTGGATATATCTGGTAGAGCCAGTCCAGGACACAGTCACAAGTTCAGGCCAAACGTGATGGAGCATGGGCCAGCTACAGGTACCCAATTAGGCCTGCTGAACTGAGTACCTTAAATCCTAGTTTGTGGAGTGTTGAGAGGATCTAGGTGGATGATGCATTGCTCAGTCAAAGCAATGCATCAGTTTCCAGATGCTGTAATGCTGCAATGAGAGGGCCTGCTTCATTGTCAAGGATCCTGTCGACGAGGCTCCAGATACAGCGTGCAGTCAGGGCGATGCGTCACTTCCAAGGAGCTATGAGGCTGAGATCCAGAGTCCGGCATGGTCATCAAGGCTGCCGTTGATGCAAGGGCCTGTGCCTGTGCCAGGGCTGGAATGGCCGAAGCAGGCACCAGGCATTTTCCTGGTGGGCCGGAAGGGTAGGGGTCAGTTTTGGAGTGGTGGGGGCAGTTTCTTGTTACTTGGGGCCGGATTTGCAGCATTGATTCAATATCAACCCCCTGTAACAAAATAACAAAAGCAGCAGCAGTGTTTCTCACCAGCAATACCCCCACTGGAGCCAGTCCGACTTAATTGCCAGGGCTGGTTTGCATTCTCAGTCCTGCCGTGGCCTTTGCCAAGATTGCGTCACCCAGTGGCTGTTCCGATTGGGCTGCAAAGGTGATGCAAGTCTTTGCATGGGTCCAATCCACACAGCAGTGGTGATGCGTTGGTTCTACTTGAGTTTGCCCTGCACAGCAGAGATGTGTTGGTTCTGCCAGATCGACAGGGACTGACAGAGCACCATAAGGCAACTTCAAAGGGTCCAGAACTGGGGTGGCATCACTTGGCAGGGTAGACTCACAGATAGCAGACTCCAGGTGCAGCCACAAGGTTGTTAGAAGCCTGCTGTGTCCCTGAGGCTTCAGATCAGGAGTCCAGCCAACTAGCCCTTGGAGTCACTCTGGGTTCTGGGTTCAACAGATACAAGTTCAGTCCTTCTCACCCAGGCAAGAGAGAAGCAGACAGTAGGTCAGCACAGTAGGGCAGCATTCCTTCAGTGCAGCAGTCCTTTCAGCAGCACAGCAGTCCTTCTTCCTGGCAGAGTATTCACGGGTCCAGTAGTATACTGAAGAGATGGTGTCTGTGGTCCAGTATGTATACCCAGTTGTGCTTTTGAAGTGGAGAGAAGCCTCTAGAGGCATGCCTTTGAAGTAAACATGTGCCCTGTCTTCCTGGCCTTGGCTCCTGACTAACTACAGGTGTTATGCATCTCTTTGAGTGGAGGACGGAACAAAGCCTATTCAAGAGCAAGTTGGACTGGGCTGTGTTCCTGACTCCCACCCTGCCAGCGATGGCCCATCCAGTCACACCTAAGCTCCCTATTGTGTGTGGCTGTCTGGGAGGAATACACGTTTCTAACTGTCAACTACAACCAGTCATGTGATCCAGAGACAGGCTGCAGACACCACACTTCTAAGGCAAGGAAATACCAACTTTCTAAAAGTGACATTTTCAGAATTGGAATTTAAATCCAACTTCCCCATAAGTTAGGTTGTTTCATTACAATTCCAGAGACACCAGACGTGAACTGAATACCTGTTCCCATTTCGAAATTACACTTATGAGATACATGGTAATTCCAATGTTATTCTATCAGATAAGTAGACCTTGCATTAGTGAAAAATAAATTCAAGAGTTTTTCACTACCAGGACATGTAAAACCTAAAGGTACATGTCATACTCTTCAAATACATTGCATCCTGCCTTCTGGGCTTTCCAGGACCTACACTAGAGGTGCCATATATGTATATCAAGAGAAGGTTTGGGCCTGGATAAAGGTTTACTTTGCCAGGTCAAAATGGAGAGGTGTGGTGCAGCGGCCAGGGCAGCTGACTTCGGAGCACACGGTTCACGGTTCGATCCCCGGCTCCGGCGGCAGCTCAGCTCAGCACCATGTGACTCTGGGCAATAGCTCACTTAATTTCCACTACAGCCCCCAGCGCCTTGAGACCCGTAAGGGTGAGTAGCTGTGCTATATAAAAACGGACTTACTTACAAAACTGCACACACACAGGCTGCTGCAATGGCAAGCCTGAGAAATGTTTACAGTGCTATTTAAGTGGGTGGCACAATCAGTGTTGCAGACCCACCAGTAGCATTTAATTTACAGGCCCTGGGCACAAGCAGTGCCACTTTACTAGGGACTTACAAGTAAATTAAATATGCCAATTGGGTATAAGTCAATTGTATCATGATTTAAGGAGAGAGCACAAGCATTTTAGCACTGGTTAGCAGTTTTAAAGTGTGCACAGTCTTGAGAGCCTACAAAAACGGGTGCAGAAAATAGAAGGGTGAAGGGAAAAAGTTTGGGGATGACCATGCAGAAAGGGTCAAGTCCAACAGGCTGTGTAATGAATGTGTTCTAGCCCCCCTTCTTGTTAGTATTTTTATTTATGACCTCCCAAGCAAATTATCTGCAAAAATGTCTTTTTCCCCAAAAATCAGACGTAATGAATGCCGATAATCTTATCCTTTTGGACTATACAACAACGGGCTTGCAATGAAAACTTAACACTCTCTATGCATATTGTGGAAGCAAGAACCTTATGATTAATACCGATAAAATGAAGACCTGCGTGTTTTCAAAAAAGACCTAAGAAGTTTACCTGGTTTCTTAACATCTGTTTGGAGCAGTTTAAGGTATACAAGTATTCTGGCCTTTCTGTTTTTTGAAAACCAGCAATGGAACAAGCATTTGAGCATGGTAAAAATCTCCTTCATGGCAACTCTAAAAATGCCTTAACGAGGTTTAATGCTCAATATGGTGGATTATCAGAGAAGCCAATGATAAATGCAATACAAGGGAAATTGGTTTCCCCAAGCTCTATATGGGGCAGAAGTGTTACACCTTGATAAGAGAGTAGGGCCAGATGTACGACCTACCAAATAGCGCCTCGCAAATTGCGTCACATTTGCGAGGCGCTATTTGGCATGTACAACAGTGTGTTAAACAATGTTTGCGATTCCCAAAGGGGTCGCAAAGTGCAAGGCTCATGAATATTAATGAGCCTCTTGCAATTTGCGAGGCCATTGGGAATGACAGGCCCTCCCAGGGATGGCCTTAAAGGACAACGGGATGCATTTAAAAAAAAAAAAATGAAACGTCTTTGTTTCATTTTTTAAGGGCAGGCAGTGGTCTCTGGGTCCCTAGGTGGTAATTTGCGAGTGTTTTGCGACCGCAATTGCGGTTGCAAAACATTGGTACATAGCTTTGCAGTCGATATTAGAAAGGGAACGCCCCTTCCTAATAGCGAGTCGCAGAACAGTATTTTGCGAGTCGCAATTTATTTGCGAGTCGCAAAATACTGTTTGTACATGGGCCCATGCTTTTCAGCGTGCGCAAATGGGTCTAAGATCCGCTTGCGCATGCTAAAAAGCGTCGTCGATCTGGCCCTATGTTGGGATAGTGTGGAAAGAGTGTCTTTGACTAAACGATATTCTGTTCCCCTAAACGCTATGATTCGGCCTTGAGGCTGGAATTTGGTACTATCCCCTTTGACTTATTAGCTGAAACCATCCTTTGAGATTTTTATTTTCTCTTCTTAAGAATAAGTGAATCCCAGATTTTCTGCACAAATAGTGAGAGGCTTTCAATACCACCAAGACCCACTTTCACGTCAAATTTATAAATTTGTTGACAGCTCTCTATTTAAATTTGATGTGTTCAATAATGATACATCAATAAATATAGGTAAGGTAAAATCCATACTTAACAAAACTGCAAGAACTCTCAGCTTATCGGCCGATAGGCACTATCTGCTCACGAAAAGATATGTAATGCACTCCATTGAAAATCTGGGAGACCCAGTGATTTTTCCCTATTTATCCAAAATTCCCAATAAGTAAATGAGACACCAAACTTTACTTATTTGCATTGGTGTCGATCCAATATAAATGAATCACTTTTTACTGCAATAGAATTAATCATAAACAAGGTGTTTGCCCCTGTCCTCTTGGTGTGAAACACTCTATCTATTTCTCATTTACTTATTAATTGTTTACATTTTAAAGAATTATGAAAATTGATTCTTCACCCTATTTTTAAAAGGTATAGTCTATTCAAGGACATAAGCACTGAGCACTTTATTTGAAATGAAGAATTGTGATGTCACTGTTGCACCTTCAAGTTGTTTTACTGAAATCCAGAAAACCTAGATCTATAAACAAAAGAATATACTGTGGTAGGTATTATTCCAAGTTTGAATTATTATCTCTTGTACATATGGATATGAAGCTTGGAGATCATTTATTTAGTTGTCCCCTGGTGCTGTTAACCCTTGAATTGCTTCCCAGAGTTTAGGTCATAGGATCTTTCTCTATGGTCATTTATTGTCATTTTAAATTAGATGTTATGCTTGGGTCCTATATGTAGTTATGGATTATGTAACAAAAGATAATTGGGGACTGTAGTACAGTGCACATTTTAGGACTGGCGGGATTGTTAAAGATGTTCTGAAGGGATTGCGATCTAGTATTTAATCTTATGATGTGATTATTTAACAAAAGATAATTGGGTACTGTGGCACAGAGCACTTTTTTGGACTGGTGGGATTGTAAGGATGTTCTGATGTGAATGTGATCTTGTGCTTAAATGTATGTTGTGTACACATAGAATTAATTGGGATCTTTCTTAGGAACTTTAGCTTGCTTTTTATGAAGCGTCTGTTTATTTATTATTTATCTAAGATGTCAGTCAGTCAACAAAGCTTTATTCGATTACTGTCTTAGACAATCATAAAAGCACATAAAACCACAATGCATTACACAATAAAAATAAAAATATCAGAATATAAAATTAATTTGTTTCGTTCTGCCACCTAAATCCTCTAAAAAAAAAGTTCATTACTGTCCTTTTTTCCATGGTAGGCCAGACAATCATAATACAATGCTTTTCCTGCATTTAAGTACACTTTTTAAAAACATTGCTACCCTCCAAACTATATGTTCGTTTTCCAAAAACTGTAATGCAAAAAAAGCAGGACGACAATGTCTAATCCCAAAGGATTTTAAAATTGGTGCAATCCATGTTTTCCTAGGTCCGTCATAAAATTTGCAGAATAGGACAGCATGTAGGGATGATTGTTCCCAATGGTCATCGCAGGGACACAAATGCAGAACTCGTGACCAGTCATTCATTATTGGGAAGCTTATAAGTCTATACAAAATCCCAAGTCTGAATCTGGTCAATAAAAACCTGTCATAACCACCAGGGACAATGTATAAATATGGTTGGATGCTAAATGTTGTTAAAATCACTTGACTGTACAGTGGGCTTTGTTATTTCTGCCGATAGCCTAAGTGTTTCTAATAATGTTAGGCCCTCTTTTTTTAACTCTTTTCTTGTAATGGTGGACATGGTACTGGGCTTAGTGTAATAATCTGGATGGCCCAGATCACACATAAAATCTCGGACATACCTTAGCCACGGGATGGTTAAAACCCCATCCAATTTAAAACTATAATTTAAGGTATCCCCATTAAGCATGATTTTTGTTGATGACCATATCCTGTGCCATAAAAGAATGGGTTCCATTTTTATAAGGTCTGCAATGTATGGCACGCCCAGTTCAGAGTGACAGACATACGAGGATGTGCTATTCGGGACTGCCAATATATATCTTAGGAACGCATTTTCCACTATTTGTAGAGGGTGCAGGTCAACATAACCCCAAACCCCCACGCCATACATCGCCATGGAGACATATTTTGCTTTGTAAATCTGTAAAAGCTCCGCCGGAGGCCTCCTACCCAATTTTCTTGAAAAATTAACAAGGGCAGCTGTAGCCTTCATAAATGACAGTTTTTTAACTTGCACCGCCTGGGCCCAGGAGTCATTTTGGTCAAAAAGAATGCCAAGATATGAGAGTCTCTTAGTGAACTCTATCTTCTGCTTTTCTATATACATGTCCCTGCACTTTTGGTTGCCGTTGCCACATCTCATAATATAGGTTTTCGATGTGTTTACCCTCAGACCCAGGTCATACATAAAAAGTGAAAAGCTATTTAAAACCCTGTGCAGTCCCACTTGAGTACGCAACATCAGGATTGCGTCGTCCGCATACAAAAGAGCAGGTATGGGGCAGCCGTCTATTTGTGGGAGATCTTGGCAATCATTTACCAGTGCTTTACCTAAGCCATTTATATAAAGGTTAAAAAGGAAGGGGGCCAGCACATAGCCTTGCCTTACCCCCCTCTTTATTGAGAACGGGGCAGAGCATTCTCCATTTGCACCAAACCACACTCTCGCCTTGGCATCACTATATAAACATCTTAGGAAGTGAATAATCTGCTTATCCACTCCCAAATCCTCAAGAATCTTCCAAAGCTTATTATGCCTAATGCAGTGGAAGGCTGCTGTGAGGTCCACAAATGCTAAAAACAGCTAACTCTTCCTAGCCCGAATATACTTCCCTGTGATAATGTTTAAATTTAGACTCTGTTCGATATAAGATGAATTTGTTAGAAATAAATCAAATTTGTGTGTGCGTGTGCCCAGTGAGGCAACAGAGGATAGGAATTGAAGGAACTGGGACCGCGGTGTGCATTGGCATTCTATGGAGACATATTGAGTAGCCTTGTGTCAGTGCTGGTCTCCATGCTGTAACAACAACAAAGTGATGAATGTAATGCTTGAATTAATCACAGCTACTGGCAATGAATCCGGCCACATCCCAATCCATTGTTTGCGTCCACCATGCAACCCCAGTTTGGACTCAGCCATATTCAAATCAGTCTTGACCCTGCTCCAATGGGAACAGTTCAGCCAAGCCAGGTCCTCTCAGAACCAGAATACAAGCAGCCTAGGTCTGGTTTCACCCTGATAAGGGCTCATCAGACCGATAAAGCTTGATTCCAGTGGTACAGTGAGCATGGGACCCATGTCTAGGCATACCCATCGCACTTAGGGTATCAATCGCAACAACAGGAAGGTGAAGAATGGACTCGTTGAATCAATCACAGCCACTGGGAATCGCTGACGGCCCCATTCCAATCCATCATTTTTCACCTACCTACCTCCTCCGTTTTAACCCAATCAAGACTGATTTGTATAAAGCTGAGTCTAAACTGAAGTGGCATGGTATGCAAAATAATGATGGATTGGGATGCAGCCCAAGTAATTACGAGTGGCTGAGTTTAATTAAAGCATTCCATCCATCACGTTTTTTGTGAACTTTAGTGCGTTACTCTCTGTGCTGTAGCACCTTTGTGTGTTCCTGCAAGAAGTGAGTGTTTCTGCTGCCTGTGCTCCATTTGCTGTTTCTAAATCAATCTTGCAGTGGTTACTTGTGTATATAACTGTGCTCTTCATTTGTCAAACGCTTGCACTACTATTGCCTTGGTAACACTATACTATTATCCACCCCAGGTGATCAGAGGTGGAAAAGCACAAGGCACACTCCAGACCCATGCAGGTGTGGGCTCATTTGCTGAGAATATAGGCAGCTGTACTAATAAAAGCCTAGTACCCCTGCAAGGACAGAGTGGCAAGTGCTTATCATCACAAAAAAGAAATTTAAAGTAGAAAGCACCTCTTCACATACCGCATCACTTGCCCTTCCTCAAACTAGATCATATGCAGGCATGTATGATGATAGTTCTGCTGGCTAGGGGTATCCCCTATCCAGGCAATGGATGGTGACAGCAGTTAGAGGCACACTCCTAACAAAAATGGTTGGGCTCACCACTTATATATTTTTTGAATGTTGCAGTATACGCGCCTTTGATATTAAATTGGTGATCCTGCTTGAACTTTCAGTTGAAATAGACTGCTGGGATAAGACAGACGGTCACAGCAGGAAATAGTTTTTTATTAATAATGCTGGTGATATTCAAAATCTTACAGGGAATTTTCATCAAAAACTGACGGTTTTCCAGATGTGGCCATTTAGTCCAATCAACTACTTTAAATCACTGTAATTTGCTTTATAAAGGGTCTAAATGGTGCATATTTTACACATTAATAATCAAGAAAGGCATAGCAGTACTCAGACGCAAACCGATGCACTGGTTAGTCATTAAAAGTGATATGGTATTATACTTTTTCAGATACAATTGATAAAGCTAATGGTTGACACACAAATATGCACACACTCACACACCAATTTGTACCTGTTTCTTACATAGCACTTGTTATAAGCATCTTGCAGCGTTGCAAGTGTAAAGTAGTGCTCCAATTACTTACCAGTAATTGCATTACTCTGAGTCCTACTCCCTCGCTTCTATTCATTACACCTACGAGGCATCCCTGCCTCACCAGACCAAGTGATATAACATTTTTGTTCCCCTATATAAAGCCCCCACCCCCCTCCAACCTCCTGTAATACCACATTATCCGAAACCATATCAAAAGGTTGGCCTTGACTACCAGGGAGGGAGGGAGGGATGTAATAAATAGAAGCAGGGGAGTAGGACTCCAATCAGGACAACCAAATTGGATATGCACAAAACAGTTTTATTAGAAAAACACTGTCAACAAGGTAGCACAGCTATTCAGGAACCATAGCGGAAAGAACCCTGAAAACAAAATCCTCAGAACGGTCAACCTCCTGGCCAATCCAGTAATGAGAGGCAAAAGTCAAAGGGGAAGCCCAGGTGACAGTTCGATAAATCTCCGAAATGGAAGCCCCCTGGATCTCAGCACAGGAAGCCGCCATGAACCTGGTGGAATGATCCTCCACCCCAAGGGAGAAATGTGCCCAACAGACTTGTAAGCCAGAGAAATCAGCAACCGAACCCACGGACTCAATGAAGAAGTGGAAGGACGCAACCCCCGATTCACAGACCTAAAATTCACAATAAGGGAATCAGAAAGATGAAAGAAAGTGACCCGTTCCATATAGATCAGGAGAGCTCTCCTGACATCCAACGAGTGCAGACTCTGAGGAAGGAGAATCAAAAAGGAAGGTAGGATCAATTCCAGGCCCAGATGGAACTGGGAATCCACCTTAGAACAAAAGGAAAGGACAAGACGTAAAACGATCCTGTCACCAAAAACCCTACAGAAAGGATGCTTGAAAGACAAAGCGCCTAATTACTTAAACGGCGAGCAGAAGAAATCGCCACTAAAAAGAAGGTCTTAAAAGACAAAAAACGTAAATCCACGGACCCCCAGAGGCTCAAACGGAGGTGACATAGAGGCCTCCAAAACCAAAGACAGATCCCAAGACGGAAAGTGCTTCCGAGGGACAGGCAGAACATTACGCAACCCCTTGAAAAGTCGTCCAATAAGACCATCAGGATCAGAGAGATTGACCCAAGAACTCCGGAAAGCCTTAATCGCAGCCCACTGAAGACGAAGGGAGGAAACCTTCAACCCTAAGAAAGCCCCATCCTGGAGAAACAACATCACCTCAAACAAGGTAGAGGAAGCAGGATCCAAACCCTTACCTCGACACCACCTACTGAAAGAACGCCAGTGCCTTAAGTAAGATTTGTTAGTAGAAGAGTGCCTAGCCACCTGCAGAGTCGAGGTCAAACCTGCTTGAACCCCATATGCAGTAGCCCTAAGCGTTCAACCTCCAGGCCGCCAATCACATCCGGGACAGAACATCCTGCTGTAACACAGGGAACATCAAAGGCGAGGGAGTCAGGGGCAGTAACCACTCCAACTCCGACCTCAGTTCCACCAGAAGAGGAAACCAAGAGGCCCGAGGCCAAGTCTGGGCAATAAAGACTACTGAAGCTCCCAAGGACCGGACCCGCAGAAGGAACCGGAGAAGCAGTAGAAAGTGAGGGAACGCATACAGAAGACCCCGAGGCAATGGGCAGGAGAGGGCGTCCACAGCCCAAGCCGAACAGTCCCGACTCCGGGAGCAAAATCTGGACACCATGGCATTGACCACACTTGCAAACAGGTCCACCACCGGAACACCCCAGCGCACTGTCAGCTCCACAAACAACTCCCGACGGAGGCAAAAATCCACAGTTGACGGGATGGCTCTGCTGAGAGCGTCTGCTAGATAATTGGGCACCCCCTGAATATGAATCACCGAGATAGCCAACAGACGGGACTCCGTCCAACAGAACAACCTATCCGCCACCAGAGCCAGAGAAGGGGACTTGGTCCCCTCCGTCTGTTCACATAATCCATGGTTGTGACATTGTCTGTCCTTATCAGGACAACCGAACCCCTCGGCAACCGCGAGAAGGCCCTCAGTGCCAAATGAACCGCCTCCAACTCTCTCCAATTCGAAGACCTCCTGCTCCGAGAGCTGGACCAGAATCCCCTGGTCCAATGAACCCCCATCCGGGCCTCCCACCCCGAGAGGCTGGCATCCGCCGTGACCACCAAAGGTGCAGGATGGGAGAGAGACACCCCCCAAAGCAGATGATCCCGAACCAGCCACCAACCCAGATTCTCCCTGATCTGAGGGGAAACCGGAATCGGAGAAGAGAGGGGGAGACAATGTGGAGACCAATGTGCCAGAATGTGCGCCATCAGCTTTTGTAAAGGAAACGGGCCCAAGGACCAGAAAAACCGTGGCTGCCAGATCCCCTTGAACTTGGAGACAATGAGCCACCACCTGGACCTGTTTGGACAATAGAGCCAGAATGTGAGACTGGATCTTGGACACCCGAACCTCGGGCAACGTGACCACCCCCAAATCTGTACAAAATCTTGCCCCAATAAAGAGACGTCCTGGGACGGAACAAAGCAGGATTTTTCCCCATTGATAAGAAAGCTGTGCTCCTGCAAAATGGCAAGAACCACCCTGAGAGCCAGCCTGAATGAGGGAGCATGAAACAACCAGTCGTCCAAGTAGGAATGGAGAAAAATCCCTTGACTGTGAGCCAATGCCTCTAACAGCGCCAGCAGCTTGGTGAAGACCCGGGGAGCGGACTTCAATCCGAATGGCAACATCGCAAACTGGAAGTGGCAGTCCCCTATCGCAAAACACAGACATTTCTGATGCTCCTGTGCCATGGGAACATGTAGATAAGTGTCCTGGAGGTCGATGGAAGTCAAAAAGTCCCAGACCCCAGCAACGGAATTATGGACTTCAAAGTCACCATCCTGAAGTGAATGGGCCTTACCCACCCATTCACTCTCTCTGCATCCAGAACAGGTCTGAACCTCCCCTGACACTTTTTGAACAAGAAAAAGAATGGATTAGCAACCTATTCCCTGTTCCTCCATGGGGAAAGGAGCGAGCGCCCTCTTTTACAGAAGAGCCTGAACCCCGTCCAGAAGAGCCCGCATCTTCCCCGGATCCCTGGGGAAAGAAGTACGGATGGTGACCCACATCCCGACTCCAAGCCTCCAGAAAATACAACAGCCTCCCGCCTACAGGCCTTGAGGCCACCCCGCAATCGTTGTCAGGACTTCCGCTTGAAGGAATCAGGCTGATCCTTGGCGCCTCCCAGGGAAGAGGGCTTCTTGGGCTGGAACTTTTCCTGCCAGTCTGAAAAGGGCTTGGAGGACTGACAGGATGATTGACAGGAAGACGAGGAAGAAGGAGGATTCTAGAAACAACGGGAGTAGGAAGACGAAAAAGTCTTCCCCTTTTACGGAAGAGCATGTTTACGATCTGTGAACGCTTTGGTAATCATGCTGTCCAGTTGCTTCCCAAACAGCATTTTACCCTCAAATGGAATCTTAAGGAGAGAAAACTTTGAGAAATCTGCCTTCCAATCTCGCATCCACAGATTCCTTTGTGCCAGAATCATGAAACCAGAAGCCATGGCAGAAGAGGAGATTTAAGGACATCCGAAAAGATGTCTGCCAATAATTTTGCCTGCTGCTCCATGTGAACCAGTAAGCCAGAGCAATCAGTTTTTCCTGAATAGCCGTAGCTAGTTTCTCAAAATCCGATACCAAGGACTGAGCAGCATAAGCAGAGTAGATGCCTGCCTTCAAAGACAAATTCTCCACAGAGAAAGCCTTCTTCAGAGCCCCATCAACTGTCTTATCGGTAGCATCCAAAGGAGAACAATCCTACGGATTGATCGCCGAACGACCAATCAGAGTGGCCAACATGGCGTCCACCTTGACAGAGTGAGGAAGAGAGCCCTACCTGTAGGAAAGTGGGTTTCTGTTGCAGTAACCCCCCAACTTTTTGCCAGACTACTGATGCACTTTGACTTGATGTGCCCTGGGTCCCTGCCAATCAGGTTCCCAGGGCCTGTGTTCTTTCGCCAAAACTAACCCAATTGGCATCTCTGGCCACAGGTCAGCCCCTGGTAAATGGTACCACAGGTACCCAGGGCACTGTGACCAGGGAAGACCCCTAAGGGCTGCAGCACTTATTGTGCCACCCTTAGATGCCCTGTATCTTTACACACACACACACACACACTCTCCCTTTGAAGGCTGCGTGTTTTGGTGCAGAACAAAGTTAAGAGTCGACATGGCACACATCCCTGTGTGCCATGCCTACAACCCACTGCCCTTATAAAAAATGGGGTAACCCAGTTTAAGTGTCAAGGGACCTGGGTGTCGATCAGTAAGGAAAACAGTTGGTCCCTAACACACCTGAATATACTTCAATTAGTAAGTATATTTAAGAAATTCAGTACAGACACATCCAATAAACAATTCAATAGTCACAAATAATCAATTAATTCTTTATATCCAAAACATGGAAAACATACACAAGATATGCGATATTGCACGGTTATTTTCAAAGGAAAAGAAAAGAGGGGGTGAGAAATAAGTGCTCATGTTCGAGATAGCAAGAAAGGATAAGAGTACATCAAAGGATATTAATAAAATACAAATTAAAATATTCCAAAAGAGGGATCCAACCAAAATATAAAGCCGGTAACCCTACAGCTGTGGGCCTACCCCTAATTACATTTACAATATCACTTTATCTTTCACAGATTGAGACTTAATCTCAAAAAGCAATGATGGTGGGGATAGATGTAGAGTGTAGGCCCCTGGGGGGTTTTGTCGACGTTTCGACGCTAATGCCAAAGGGTAAGTAGACTCCTCAGCTACGGGTCTTCCTCAGGACAGGGAAAAGGGGGGGAACCTAGAACCTAGAAAAATAACCATTTGGTCAGAATGTGACTAATACGAGATGGATGTGCTCGTAAGACCCTGCCAAATGATCAGAGTCACGTGTGTACAAAGAAAAATAAAAGACTCACCCGACCACGGTCGTGGTCTGATGGATAGAAATCAATCCAATAAGTCAAGATTCAATCAATGAAGTTGAGAAATATAGGGGACGAATCACCCAAGAATTCTAAAAACAAATTACAAAACCGAACGTAAAACAAACACCGGTGTGCACATGGACATACAATAGACCAGTGAGGTGCCATATAGATTAAACTCACCCGCTAAGATCCTGCGGCGTGAGCCCTTCTATCAAGTAGCAAACACAAAAATGCTGTAATCAGACAATCTGTAAGGAAAAACAGCATGTATAAAAATAGAGCCGTGACTTACAAATTCCACCCCATAACACGATTTAGCCAGTGTCGGCTGAGAGTCTGAGGTGGTGGGTCATTGAAAAGGTCATGACCAATGCACGGGGTGGGAACTTTGCTAATATCTTGAGCACACGTGAGTGCAAATGGATACATATTTTTGATACAGTACACAAAGGTCTGAACGAGTACGAGGAGATTGCTCGACAAATTGCTACTCTGAATAATGGATAGACATTACATTGTCTCTCACATTTGTATATGTTGTGTACTTTGTAGATCACTGCAATTTTTGTATTACCAGCAGATACAACATTGTTCCCTTGTATATATGGTGTATAGTGAAGAATACTTTATTACTTTATTATTTGTATTGTACATTTGTAAATATTGTATTATATGGTATGTGTTATTTTATATTTATTGTGTCTAGTGAGGTGCTATCACATGCCCCCATATGCAGTAAAGAATCTGTGGATGGGTTTTCCGCTTGAACCACATGCTCCTTTATGTATTTTTGAAGTTTTTATTTCACTGATATATTCGGGGTGAATATTAATCATACCTCCATAAACCAGTCTTTATTCTAAGTACTTCCGATTTTTATTGCCCATTTTTAGTCTTTTTTCCTTATTCAATCACACCGAGGAGCCCGGCACACTTTTAGTCTGTTTTCCATTTACCGATCATGACGGTATGCGCCTGATAGTAACGGGCGCGTTGTCTTTATGTAGCTAGCGGCTGAGGACGCAACATCTCCAGGCCGTGAGGGAAACTGACGGCTGCGGTTTGTCCCTTTCCTGTCCAAATTGAAGGTATTTTACCTCGGAGGCATGATCTAGATTCTCGAAGGGGTGAGTGCTGTAATACGGCCCTCTTTGAAATACATGCCGGTTTATTTACTTTCAGAACCTGGCGCCTAATCCTCATGGGTCCCATACCGCATGATTTCAACGGTTGACGCGTTTTTTGAGAGAGACCGATAGATGCGGTTATCGTCTCTTGGGCATAACTTAAGGTAAATAACTCCACAGGCTAAATCGTGTTATGGGGTGGAATTTGTAAGTCACGGCTCTATTTTTATACATGCCGTTTTTCCTTACAGATTGTCTGATTACAGCATTTTTGTGTTTGCTACTTGATAGAAGGGCTCACGCCGCAGGATCTTAGCGGGTGAGTTTAATCTATATGGCACCTCACTGGTCTATTGTATGTCCATGTGCACACCGGTGTTTGTTTTACGTTCGGTTTTGTAATTTGTTTTTAGAATTCTGGGGTGATTCGTCCCCTATATTTCTCAACTTCATTGATTGAATCTTGACTTATTGGATTGATTCCTATCCATCAGACCACGACCGTGGTCGGGTGAGTCTTTTATTTTTCTTTGTACACACGTGACTCTGATCATTTGGCAGGGTCTTACGAGCACATCCATCTCGTATTAGTCACATTCTGACCAAATGGTTATTTTTCTAGGTTCCCCCCCCTTTTCCCTGTCCTGAGGAAGACCCGTAGCTGAGGAGTCTACTTACCCTTTGGCATTAGAGTCGAAACGTCGACAAAAACCCCCCAGGGGCCTACACTCTACATCTGTCCCCACCATCATTGCTTTTTTGAGATTAAGTCTCAATCTGTGAAAGATAAAGTGATATTGTAAATGTAATTAGGGGTAGGCCCACAGCTGTAGGGTTACCGGCTTTATATTTTGGTTGGATCCCTCTTTTGGAATATTTTAATTTGTATTTTATTAATATCCTTTGATGTACTCTTATCCTTTCTTGCTATCTCGCACATGAGCACTTATTTCTCACCCCTCTTTTCTTTTCCTTTGAAAATAACCGTGCAATATCGCATATCTTGTGTATGTTTTCCATGTTTTGGATATAAAGAATTAATTGATTATTTGTGACTATTGAATTGTTTATTGGATGTGTCTGTACTGAATTTCTTAAATATACTTACTAATTGAAGTATATTCAGGTGTGTTAGGGACCTACAACCCACTGCCCTGGCATAAATTAGTCACCCCTCTAGCTGGGTGCCCTGTACTAGTGGTGAGGGTACATGTGCATGAGCCCTGCACCCCTACAGTTTCTAAGTACATTCTTAGACATTGTAAGTGCAGTGCTGCCATTAAGAATATATGGTGCTGGGAGCTTGTCATTACAAACTCCACAGCACCATAATGGCTACACTGAAAACTGAGAAGTTTGGTATCAAACTTCTCAGCACATTAAACCCACACTGATGCCAGTGTGGGATTTAATGAAAAATGCACACAGAGGGCATCTTAGAGATGCCCCCTGAAAAACGGCAAGCTTCTGGTGGGTTCCCTGACTGGTACACAGCAGCCTGCCACCACAAGACATGTTTCTGGACCCCTAGGGTGGGAGCCTTCGCTCCCTGAGCCCAGAAACAAAGCTTTTCCTGGGTGGAGCTGTTCACACCTCCCCCAGGCCAGGAAGAACCATCTGTGGCAGGGGAGCTTCAAAGGCCTGGCAGCCTTTGTGATGCGACCCCCAGCCTCTCCTGCTATCAGGAGCAGGCCCCCTTCCTGGCTCCCCTCCTTTTCGGCGGGAAGACAGGCGGGAAAAACTAGCCAGCCCAGAAGGTATGCCCACCTCTGCCAACTCCACCCCTCAGGTGGGGGAGGCGAGGTGAAGCCCAATCTTCAGTGCCCGCCATCTTGCAGATGGCAGGCACTCCCCAATCAGGATTAGGGATTGTGCTCACTCCCCCACGTGGGGTGAGCACACCCAGGGTGTAGTCACCCTAAGGTCAGTAGCTCATTGGCTACTGACCTCGAGACCCCTAAAACGCCCCCTAAATACAGTATTTAGGGGGCAGCCCTGAACCAAGAAGGCAGATTCCCGCAACCTAAGAAGAAAAAGGACGAAAGAAGACGCCCAGCAGAGGAGACTGCAGAGAACAACTGACTTGGCCCCAGCCCTACCGGCCCATCTGCAGTTTCCAGAGATCCTGCGCCAAAAATCATCTTGTCCTGCAGCCAGCGACCTCCAGAACCCCTGGGAGGACTGACTGCCTTCAACAAAGACCGGATCTCCTGTGAACAGCAGTTCTGTTCAGAAGAAACACCAAAGAAAGACCCCGAGCCTGCTGAGGAAAAAGAAACCCGACGCCTGGAACCACCTCTGCACCCGTCGCCTACGGCCCAAGTTCGAGTGGCCCACCAGTCCCAGCGAGGTCCCCCAGCGCTCCAGAGTCCAAGTCCACCGTGGGTTGACCCTTCCAGGACTCCCCGACGTCGCCTGCATCCTCTGCACGGAGACCCCCCAACCGTGAGTGCCCGGGTAAGGTGAAATCTGACCTCAAAAGACACCCCTGCATCCAGCCGCCCTGTGCCCTGGAGAAAAGAACCTGAGGTGCACCTACGTCCCTGAGCCCTCCAACTTACCTCCTGCCCAGCTGTTGGTTCCTCCCGGAAGTCTTCCTGGACCGAACCTGTAGCTGAAAACCAAAACTGAAAATCCCGATTGAAAACAACAGGGCACCCGACGCCAAAACAGCGCCCTGCACCCAGCCGCCCCCGCACCGCTGCGGGTGCACTTTGTGTGCTAAACCGGATCCCCCTTTGCCCTGAGCCTAACACCAGGAGCTTGGCTCCCACAACCTTGTGGCCTGCTCGTCAGCAGCCACCAACCGGAGGCCCCCTATTCCCACTGGATAACATTGGGCCTCAGCACTCTGCACCCGGCCGCCCTAGTGCCGCTGAGGGTGTAAAGAGAGTGCATCCCTGACCCTGGAGGACCCCTGAGTCTACCCCCAGAACCTCAACTCCCACTACAGAATAGTTACCCTAAAACCGATAACACTATTTTCCTCCATAGGATAACATTGACTGTTTGTCTTGGAAAAGTTTCTAAGTGTGGAGTTTGAAAACCTAAACAAATTCTTTAAAATTGTACTATTTAACCAAAACGATTTTACTTACCTGTTTACAGGAAATGTCCTAGAGTAGTATCCAGGCATACTACTCTGAGTAAGAAAAGTAATCTAAAAAGTAACTTACCTGCTATTTTACTGAAAAGCCCATTCAATTTTATGTACTGTATTTACAAAGTATTGCATTTCTCTGCAACCATACTGTAAGTCAAAACAAAGTGCATATACAATTACAAATTCAAACTGTTTATAAACTGCATTACTACTGTAAAGTATTTATTGCTTACCTGTGCCAGGCTTCCTTGGTTCTAGAAAATAAAATAACTAAAAGAATATTTTTTATGCAAAAAAAATTGGTCTGAAGTTCAGTCTTTGAGTGTGTGAATTCATTTACTGACTGAGGGGTATATTCACAAGAACGTGCGCTAAACATATCCAAAAAATGTTAATGCAACTTTACACATCGCAGTCTATCGCGGGAAAATAACCCCGTGTTAACGTGGAATTCACAACACGGTGGTACCATGCGATAGTCTGCCGAAAACGCGGCCAATGTCCGCGATACAACCACCTCGACGGGGTTAAAATCACAACCCACAACACCAAAAAACATGCGATGAGCCCTTTCGCGATGAGGAAAGCAGCGATAAGCAGCACCAGGCCCGCGACACACACACGGCAGGCGGGAATAAGCACAACAAAAGCAGGAAAAAGGAAGACAACACAAACAGAAAACAACAGCGAAGCACAATGGAGGCAGCCGGAGCTAGTACACAACCCCACAAGCCCCATTGGCAACAAAACATTGTACATGGCAGTCCATCATGGACAAGGTGAATGCAGCCGCAGAGCGGAGGAGGACAATGGAAGAAAACCAGAACAGCTGGAATGATGCGAAACGCACAAACAAGCAGAAACACGCCAACAACCAGAAGGCAGCAATGCACACCGGAGGTGGGAGTCCAGCGCCACACCAGGAGCTGGATGACATGGAGGAAATGGTGTCCACCACATCAGTCTCCAGGACTGGAGTCGGGGTCCAGAAACTGCTCAAAATCAACAGACACAACAGCAACAAGGAGAGGAACGACCAGGGACTGGGTGGACGGGGGGAGATGGGCACAATGGCACACATGCACAATTAAGCACAGCACAAGTGCAGACAAACCATGCCCAAGAGTAACAACACCAACCAAGAGCACAAGTCCCACAACTCGGCAATATCACACCACTGAACAAGCACAGAAGTGAAAACCACACTGCCTGAAAGGGAGAAGGGTGAGCCAAATCAGAGCAGAAGAGACATCTCACACACAATGCAGCACAAACACATAGGAAGCAGAGCACCCCAACATCGAACACAATGTGGTACAAACACCAACATTTGCACAACCGAACACAGGACACAAGTGCACCCGCTTGTGGCCGGTAAATGGCCATACGCATCTGGCAAAGCACGAAACAGGGACATGATAATGCACAAGTACAAACCCACAGCCCTGATGGGGTAGCAATGCACGTATGGCAGGGACCCAGATAGGCCGTGACACACACATTGGCATACAAATCAAGACTCATCACAGTTGGAGACAAGTGAAGGTGCGGAAACTTTATCAACAATTGCGTGTCAGTACGGCCAAGAGAAGTGCCACGACATGCAGACCAATGCAGCAGCATGTCTGAATGAGGAACATTGGAAAGCACCCATGTCCACCCCGGGGGAGTCCATCACCCACACAATTCAGTGCCAACCCGCGTTGTTGTCCGCATGGATCCGGGGTCCAGGCCAATGCAGCCATGTCCACTGTCATCTTGGGACATGTGACCAGATCCCCAACATGCAACCAGGTGTCGGGACACGTGCAATGGGTCACATTCAGTTGTGGCTGCAGGTACCTTGTCACTCGTCCATGAACGCGAGTGCAGCAGCGTAGGCCAACATTTCCAATGAGAGCTCATTGTCCACCACATCTAACATGTCGGCGACGTAACCCATCAGCTGTCCCGGACAGATGTGCTGACTCCAACCCCTGGCCCCAATTTGCACTAAAGCCCAATAGGGGAGTAGCTCAATGTGGTCACTGCACACGACGACTCGTGCAATCTCCCAGGTCCAGTTGCCAGCATGCATGCCAAACATCCAGGCATGCCATAAACGGGCATCACGGTGATACTCCTGGTCATGGGCCAACAGGGGGCGCACACACACGTCGAAATCCAGGTCAGCTACCGTTACGTTGGAGAGGCAGACATCCATGGTCCACTCGAATATGCATGAGCGACAATGCAACACAGGCTGAATGCAGGTGACGTTGGCAAGGCGGAAGCTTAGCCGGTAACTGATCCGCAGCACTGCCAATGGCAGTGCCCCCAGTACATGCAGCAGACGTGCACGGTACAGGTCCACGTAACTGGAGTTGTGCATGTGTCCGGGATGGTCTGCCATAGCGTCAGTGGCTCTGCTTGAAGCGGCACTGTGCTGACCCGCGCCAGTCCGGTGGATGAAATGCCACAGCTCGGAGCAATGAGCAGTGTGTGTGCAACAGGTGCAGGCCTGGGGTGGGGCGGGAGTACGTGTGAAGGCCATTTCACGCACGCTAACTACGACCAAGGACTACTGCATGTGGAATGTGTACAAGTTGGTCTCACGTCTCAGTGCGTAGTGTGGGAGTCACCAGCAAATGCTATTGTATCGGTCAGGGGGTGCTGGGCACATGCAAGTCCCAGCTCGGAGCTGCAGATGTGCTACCGCCTGATAGTTCAGACAAAGGACCTTTCATCCCTACAGTAACTTCACCATCTGCTTGCATACAAGAGATGTACAGAGGCCTGTCGTGGGTGGGGTGGGATGTCTGCGACACAGGGAATCATGGATGATATGCCGAGCACGTGGCACATGAGCGGCCTCACTGTGTGTTACGTTGCCTCACAGCTGCTCCTCCCTCCCACGAGCCCCCACACATGTGTGCGCTGTGCGGTTGTTTCACGTGCACTCATATGGCACACCATTCTCATGCCTGTCTGCGCATGTCCAGCGGCATGCCAACAACACCGTGAAGCTGGCCCTTGAGGGTGTGCGGCCACATGAGTGTAGGCCAATAGTCCGGACAGAGCGGACACAGGTGTACAGTCCATGGCTGGCTGTGATCGCGCTGCGATTGAGGCTAGGCATCTGACTTATGCAGCCGCAGGACTGATACACATAACACTTGGCATGCATGAGCCAAGACCCCGAGCGGTCTTGCGCTCCCACATTTCCCCGTACGTGCGGGCCCACCCTCCGGGTGCATGCTACACTACAACATCGACTACTGTGGCCCTGGTGGTGACAACACTCCAACACAGAGCCACGCTTACCGCACTTCCTGCTCAAGGCCAGACCAGAGCCACGCCCTGAACCCCCTTGCCGAATCAGCACACCCCGGCGCTGACCTGACGTACGCCGGACCAGCACACTCCACCTGTGCATGCAGGGGGGGGCGGGCGAAGCTACATGTCCAAGGTCTTGGCCACTGCTGAGGTGACATGGTATCGTCCGCTGAAGACAGCACACTGTGATGTTGCAGGGCTCGGGCCCATCATGCTGACATAATGACCACACAGACACACTTGCTTAGATGGTGTGAATGGCTACGGGCATGTCCGCTGAAGACAGCACACTGTGATGTTGCAGGGCTCGGGCCCATCATGCTGACATAATGACCACAGGGACACACTTGCTTAGATGGTGTGAATGGCTACGGGCATGTGCACCCGGCCACGTTTATTAGCAGGCTCACATGTCGAGTGACACCTGTGTTGGATGTGTGTGGGGTGTGTGTACACCAGCCGTCATGGAGTGCCTGGTGCTGTCAAAACAACGACAACAGTGTACATCATTAAGGACACAACCATTCAACCATAAAGGCTCCATGACTTGAGCTGCACAGAGTTAGTGGCCCCGGATGCACAGCATCCTGCACGGGCCTACCGCCACGGGCCGCTGACTTGCGGTGCACTGGGGCAGGGTCACGAGAGCAGAGCAGGTTCTCGTAGATGACAAAGGGGGTTGTCGCAGAGTGTCTCGGTGGACAGTGGAAGGTGTACCCCCAGGGCATGATGCAGAGGGCAGAAGCACGCAGAAACAGTCACCATGGTGGAGATGAATGGAACAGACACATGTCGTACACCAAGTCCGTCCCAGCCAGTTGATGATGCAGACAACCCCCAGGCCATGGACTCAGATGCCACCAAAGTCCAACCAGAAAGTGCCCATGACTCATTGCGCACAGAGTCAGTGGCACCAGGTCAGTTGTTGCTAGTGTTCGGTCACCTCCATGACGAGGATCCGGCTTTCATCTGGACTGAACCGCATCTTCCTCTTACTCCTCTCCATGCGTTCACTGGTATGGACTCTGCCATTCACGATTCACGACTAAGTGCTGGATGTGGGACCTACTGGACCGCAGTGTAGGCCGGGGGCAGCGGTCAGCACGGGCCCACAGACACGTGTCGTGTGCTTGCGTGGCAGACTTTGGCTTCACTGATTGGAGGGACTATAGTGATGTGGCCGCTGCCACAGACTTGGGGTCACTGCCATTCAAGACTCAGGACACAGTTCCACATGTGGGACCTACTGGGCCGCAGTGTAGGCCTGAGCCCTCATCCAAGTGTCGCCGGCTTGCGTTGAACAGGGTTAGTGGCACCACGTGTCGCCGGCTTGCGTTGAACAGGGTTAGTGGCACCAAGTGTCGCCGGCTTGCGATGCAGACATTCGCCTCACTGATCGGAGGGAGTTCAGTGATGTGGACGATGCCACGGACTTGGGGTCACTGCCATTCAAGACTCAGGACACAGTTCCACATGTGGGACCTACTGGGCCGCAGTGTAGGCCTGAGCCCTCATCCAGGTGTCGCCGGCTTGCGTTGAACAGGGTTAGTGGCACCACGTGTCGCCGGCTTGCGTTGAACAGGGTTAGTGGCACCATGTGTCGCCGGCTTGCGATGCAGACTTTGGCTTCACTGATCGGAGGGAGTATAGGGATGTGGCCGCTGCCACGGACTTTGGGTCACTGCCATTCAAGACTCAGGACACAGTTCCACATGTGGGACCTACTGGACCGCAGTGTAGGCCTGAGCCTTCATCCAGGTGTCGCCGGCTTGCGTTGAAGAGGGTTAGTGGCACCACGTGTCGCCGGCTTGCGATGCAGACTTTGGCTTCACTGATCGGTGGGAGTTTAATGATGTGGACGCTGCCACAGACTTTTGGTCACTGCCATTCAAGACTCACGACTCAGTACAACATGTGCCAACAACTGGGCCGAAGAGTACGCTGGTGGAGTATGTCAATGAAAAAGGAGTACTGTGGGCCAGCGTCGTGGAGGCCAGCGATGGTCTGTGGTGGCTGCAAAGGTTGCGGGACTGGGGCTTGGAGCATGCACTGGCATGTGGTGGGCCCTCTTTGACACACGCCGGTGTCGACAGGTGAGCGTAGCCTCCTTGGTGCGCTGGGGCAGGCATGACGGTTCTGGGGAGCAGCGGCCCGGGGTGCAGCAGGCGCACAGGGATGCAGGCCCCGCCGCGCTGGGCGCCGGCCTCGTGGCGGGCTGTGAGGCGCCGCCCTGGCAGACACGTTGGCCATTCCAAAGGAGAACCACGCCCAGTGCGACGGGGTTTTTATTCACACCCCTACGCAGGCCTGGTGTACACCGGGCCAACCCACTCCGCCCGCGCATACAGGGGGGGATGTAATGTGCGACATTTCCGCATTCTGCCCCACAGCCTGTGGGGACATGGTAGCGTCCACTGGCCACTACACTCCATGCACCAGCAGTTAATGTCCACATGGCCATTTCCGTGGTTTGCACATTGGAGTCTGTCCGGCACCTCCACGCCACACCTGGCATTGGGTAGGTTCTCATTCATTAGTCACTTGCCGCTCTCGCACATGCCTGCTCCAGGCCTCTCCTCACATTCTGCTTTTGTATGGCTGTGGTGCCATGCCGTGGCTGGGTTGTGTGCATGGCAAGCCCAGGTTCCCAATGGAGTCGTGTCATCGTGTCTGGTCGGTTGGCATATTGTGTGGCATGTTGCATGTAGTTCTGCTGCGTGCCCATTGCCAGTGTCATGAGTTGCATGACTGTGGGGTGGAGGTGTGTGGTGTGTTCATTTGGTACTTACCAACGAGCACTGCATTTCCATAGGTGCCATCCTGGGAGCGCTGGTTGATGGTGGACTGTCGGGCGAAGTAGGTTTCATGCACTCTGCCTGGGGAGTTGGCCACGACATTGTTGAGGAGTCCCGGGTGGTCCACTATTGCCTGCACATTCATGGGATGCATGTGCTTTCTGTTGCGGTAGCTGTGTGCAGTGTCGGCAGGGGGCACGAGGGGTACATGTGTGCAGTCGATTGCCCCCGACACGTGAGGGAATCCAGCTATGGTGTAGGGGCCTTGCTTGGTCTCCAGCTGCTCCTGCGCAGTGTGGGTGAAGTGGAGGTGCTGGGGTACCAGGCTGATGATGGTATCCAGGACAGGTGTGATGGACTTGGATGGGGCTGGCTGTGAGACTCCTCCGACTCTGGCAGTTGTGGGTTGGAAGGTACCAGAGGCCAACATGTGCAGCACAGCCGGCAGCTTTGTCTGCGGAGGGATGTTGGTTGTCCGCTGTGTTGGTACCGTCAGTAGGTGGGCGATGTGGGTCAGGATGCGGGGGATGGTTGTCCTTTTGGGCCTGTAGTGGGCAATGTCCTCCTCTGGCGTTCGGTCTGTGTGGCTGGTGCGTTTAAGGTGGGTCCGCTGTCTTTGTGTACGCTGCCTCTGTGGTGGTCAGGGGGGGGGCGGGACGGGCCCTGGGGGTGGTGGCGGGCCTGGGGTGGGTGGCGGTGGGTGTTGTGGCCCTCATGGGTCTCGGGGCTGCATGATCATTGTCTCCATGGCATCTATGGGTCTTCAGATGTGGCTCTTGGCTGGGCTCCCTTTCATGCTGCAGGTAGTCGTCCTGCTTAACACCAGCAAAAGGCAGGTGTTAATTCCCTGCTGCTACCGCGGCTTATCGCCTGTTTTTGGTTCGCATCGCAGATCTGGCAGTTCGTTGTGAAAGTGGTGTAGTGGTTTTTTTCGTGTGTTTTTGCATGGGAACGTCTACTCTGCATCTCATTAGGGTTAGTTGGTGGTGTCACCCGTGGAGATAAATTGTGAGGCAGTTATGGCGGGAATACTGGCGATGTCTGCAGTTTGCACCCGCTTGTGAATGGGGCGTTAAATCTATCTCCACTTTTGATGCGTTAAGGTGGCGATAACTCGGAGATAAGTCCTTGTGAATATGCCCCTGAGTGTGTACAACAAATGCTTAACACTGTCCTCTGATACTGCCTTACTGCTCTACCACACGACCACAAATAGAGAGTGAGGTGCTATCTAACTTTACCTTTGCCTACCTTTGGGGTTCCACTGGACTCTGTGCACACTATACATCACTTTGGTATAGTATATACAGAACCAGCTTCCTACACTACCCCTCCTCCAGAGAGTACAGCTTCTGTAAAAAGCGGGGGACCGAAGAGTGTTCCAGGTCACGACATTCCCCAGCTATCAAGTCTTTGATTCGACAATGAAATGGCATAGCAAAAACAGGCGGTTTAACTTACTGGGGAAATAGGCCCTCCGTCCCCTCAGAAGCAGATTTTCCCGGATATGTTGAAGAATATCCGGAACATCCTCTCTACGCACACATTTCCCTGTAGAGGTAGAAGGATGGCTACTTCCAGAAGCCAAAGATTCGTCAGAGGGTGAATCTGCCGGACCCACCTGAGGACGAGAGCCCCTGCCTTTGGACGGAACCCTGGCTTCCAGAGCACGAGCCACAGCAGCCTCAATCATAGCCTGTACCTCAGAAGCCGAGCGTAGGGCAGAAGAATCCACCAGACCCCTGGACCTACTCTGGCGAGCAGGAATGGGCTCATCATTGTCAGACGAAGAGGACAGTACTTGCTTGCGCTTAGATGCACGTTTCCCCACCATAATGAGATACAACAAAAAACTCAGCAGAGAGAAACCTAGATATAGGCAAAAACTACCTTCATAACGGACCAACCAGAACAGCAGACAAACTGGGAGAAAAGCCCCAGTCACCAGTTACCAACATGAAAACAAACATCCAATCACCAAATTACACGAAGGATTGCCAAATAGATTAAACAAGCATTTGCAATGCAATAGGTCTCGCATTTATGAGAGTTTGAGCTATTGGCATTGTAAATAACAATGCGTTTTATTTATGTGTTTTTTTTAAACTGCGAGACCTATTGCTTTGCAAATGCATTAGGGGCCCATGCTATAAAAATAAAAAAAACATTAGGAGAGAGCATGTCCTGCCTGAAACAGCAAACAGGACAAAGCTATTTGAGAAAATAGTGCTCGGAGGCTGTAAATAAAGCCTACCGAGTATCAACACACGCAACAGGGGGTGTCGCCATGGGAGGTTACAAAATGAGACAAGGCGGTACTAAGGAGGGTATACTAAGCCTATTGACCAATGAACAGCCACAGTTTACAGTGGACAATGACACAAGCCAAATGAAAAATATGGGCGGAGAGTGGGCGGAGCTTCAAGTCCCTACCTGAATACAGCATGCCTCGCAGAGCAGCGCATGCGCTGCCCAGGCTCGACCTAAAAAGCAAATTATGCGTCATTATAGGTCACATTCTGTGGCACTACTACTTCACTATTTTGATGTTTTAACACATACTAACAGTGCATGTGGAAAGGTTCCTCCTCAGTAATACCTTTTACCACACAACACTGCGACCAGCAACTCAAATGTGACCCGCTGCAATGGGTCAATTTTAGCTACAAATTTCGAAATAGTTTGTGATGCTTGGGTGAAAATTGTGTTGGCTGAGATATAGGCTCCTTCTAGGCATCCCCCAAACCTTTATAATACTGTTATCTGTGGTAGAGGTGGGTGAGCTACTGAAAGCTCGAGCCAGGCATGAGCCTGAAGTCTGGCTCAGCTCGAGGTCCTGTTGGAACCTCAATCCCATAACAAACCTAGCTTTAATGTGGCTTCTGCCTGCCTCCTTAGTTCCCATCCCCAAGATCTGGTGTTAAGGTCAGACTGGTTGACTGTGGAAGGTTCAAGTCTCAGCGTCGGCTCAACAACATCCTGTGATTCTGGGGAAATCACTTGATTGCCCTGTGCCTATAAACAAAGCATGTGACCCTGTGAAATGTAGCTAGCACATATTATGTAAATAAAGTGGTCCAATACCTTCGGGTTCAGTTTGCACTATATTTTAAAAAATGCACCAAGAGGTAAAAACAAAGCCTTGAGGAAAGACAAATAAATGCCCAGTTTCTGCTGGTTTGTACAACGTGAAAACAGAAACCCTGTATATATCGTGGCTTCCCCGCTTACACTGTGTGATCTGAGGGAAATATTTTATTTCACCAAAACTCTTTTCTTCATTTTTGCGTATGAAAGCACTTTCAAATATGTGAGTTCAGGCTACCAGTTGAATAAAACTATCACTTTTAATAAGTACTTCTCAGTGCAGCGCTAAAACGTGCAGTATTAACGTCAAAGCCTCCACATTTTAAAGAAATACACTTTTTTAAATTTTGAAGAGACATATTTCTACATGATGTTTGCTGTATGATTTACATAGCAAATATTTTCAGGGCTCTATGATCCAAGCCAGAACCTTGGCTCGGCTCTGGCACTCCCTGTTAATTTGTTGGCTCGCCGGCGTCTAATCTGCGGCACTTGTAATTCTTCAACGAGACGTTGTGGGTTAATTGACTGGGTGGGTTTTTAGTGCTTGCAGGCCCACGGACTCAAATTTTACATAGTTTCTCATTCATGAAATAACCCATTGCTGCATAATATTGACTAATCCCATAGATTTTGTATGTGCAATTTGCAATTTATGGGTAGTTCTCATTGAAGATAGTACGTTGTCACAGATTACAGTTTATGGGCATTCATTCCTCTCTGAGGAGTGCAGAAGCATCTGCTGGGCCTGAAATCTGGTTTGATAAATTTTCAGTAATTTTACCAGACTAGAACGGTTTGGTTTGTTTGAAAGGCCACAAATGTGAGCTCGTACCACAGGATTTGTTTTATGTTTTGTGAGCGATAGTTTCATCCCTTTTTGAAAGAGTGGTATGACGGCAAATTCTGAACTCTTCGGTGATGGTCCATATGCTATCAGCTGACCCAGAGAAGGCTTACAGGGTTTAAAACTTGACAGCTGAGCTGCTTAAGTCCATGCTACAGAGAGAAGCATAAGTGTGGGCTACAACAACCCACATGTTCCCCTAAGGCTGGAGTCACTCAAAGGGCTGGCAGTCTGAGAAGAGCAAATGGTCAATTGAACAGATGTAATATCACGCACACCACACTCTGAGATTTGATATTCTAACCTCTAGCCCACAGGAGTCTGCAGATCTCTGCAATAGAACCTCAACCCATGAAAGCTACCTTTCAAGCTCCAACCATTGCTAAGGAGGGCTTATGTATTTTTGCGCCATGATATCCCTCTGGGATGAATGTTGCCCTCTACAAGTACAGTGAATAAATAAATGTATCAAGAAATTTTAAAAACTTAATTTTATTTCTATCCTGAGCACATATAGTAGAAACTCTCTAGGCACTAACAAACCGGGGCATTAGCGCTTAAGTGCCAGACGCTTACAGGGACCAGAGGTGAATGCGGAAATACAAGAACAGCTCTTCAAGTTACACATATTTGTAATTTTAGGCATAGGGAGATGAAGTGATCTGTGTAGAATTTAATATGTTTGGTCAAGTGGGACCCCTTGCTGTGAAATTCAAACGCAGGTGAGCACACGCACACAGCTAAGCCAGCCCAGAGAGAAGTGAACTCACAGCAGCATCGTGGGCACGCAGATATCAGTATAAGATCACAAACCAAACTGAACTGTTCTTTTATACCATTAATACATTTAAATGTTGCTTTATTCAATTGGACTAATTTTATCCACAGCAGAATAATTAAAGGCTGAACTGTACTGGCAGCTGCAGGATTTGCACCCGTGTCCTTAGATTAGCCTTAGAGCTGGAAAGACCAGGCAGCAAACCAGATACAAAACCATATTTATTTTTATCGCTCACTAGTGCCAGTACACACCTCCCTCTACCCAATATTTCTCCTCCTTTCAGCTTTTCCCTATCTAATCTACCTCCATATAAAAGATTATTTCCTTTCTGCCACGAGTTACAGAAGGCACAATAACTCTGGGCCTCGGCAGAATGCAGCATTCTTAAGCTTCAGGACAGTAATTCTCGGCTCTCTGTGTACTCTTTTAGGTAAGCTAAAAGGTGCTCACTCCTCAAACACCATTTCAGTGTTAGAGCGGCGAACAAAAAGTGATGGGGGAAGCCGGAGTCGAGAGAAAGTCGTATATAAGCTGGAAGCTGTGTGTCACCTAAGACAACTGGCATGCGCTAGAGACTGACCGGGCTTTTAAATAGCCCTAAGAGAGCAACGCAGGTTGGAAGACTGGAGACAAGAAAGAAATTGGAAGTTCAAATGCTAGGAAACAGAATACAAAAGTGTGATAGAAAGCAGTCATATGTCCAGTGCTTGGATCAGTAAAAATGCTGATGTCCGCCTTGGAGTTTACACATTATAGGAGCTTGATGTCAGCGCATGGCCATGTGCCAAGAGGTCTCTCGGTGCGGCGCTGTGCCCGTCTGTCTGCACTCGCTTTCCTGAAGAGCTGTCGCATGTGCAGTCTCAGGCATGCAGTGACTACGCCCTGCACACCCCACTTCTGAGAAAAATACATATCTTCCAGAATGTCAGTTAGAGATAAGCCGAGACAGAAGGAAAGCCGGCAAGTGCACTGCACACTATAGTTTCAATAAACGTACTCCAACCTTGCAGTGCCAGCCACCGGGCGATTGAGAGTTTGTTTGCCGCCTCCTCCTGAGTCCTGCAGAGTCCTGGCCGCTGCAACTGCACACTCCGCCTCGGGGGCAATTGAATTCGTGTTGGGGGGAGGGGTCACATTGATTGTAACACTGATTTTTAACAGCTGAGCCGAACACGGCTGGCGGCCGTTGCAAGCACTCAGGCAGCGCTGCGAGCGTCGTGATTGCCACACCACAAACTAGTCAGCTGCCCTCCCACAACAAGCTTCGGCACTGCAGCAGGAGAAAAGAGGAGATCAAAGAGAGAAAGATGGAGACAGAGCGAGGCAGGTGATACTGCATGCAATATAAAGAGAGAAATGCATGTTACACACAGTCACCACAGCAGGTTCATTCACCCACTAATTTAGCACACCAGCCCCATGTTGGAGTGATGCTTTGTCGCACTGCCCGTAATTGTTATGCAACGCACGGATATAACCCTGGGCATCAACTGGTTAGATAGACGGTATGTGACGTAACACCCTAGCTGCGACTTTGTAGCAGGGAAACCAGGTTCGCGTCTCGGCTCTGCATCCTGTGATTCTGGCCAAATTACTTAATCTCCCCGTGCCGACCAAAAATGAATGTGTCATTGTGTAACATAGCTAGTGCTTATGTAAAGCTCTCCAGTACCTTTGGTCGATCTCACGCTATATACAAAACTGCAAAAATAAAACAAGAAAGACGAGAAAACGAAAGTAGCACTTCATTGGCTAACTCTGTAAAGTGGCGCTAATGTGTAATGTGACACCGGGTCAGAGTAGTGTGCTTTAAGGGGGGTGTCGGAAATGGTTCTAATGAAAATGAGATGAGTGAACGTACGCACGAAGTACATCAAGGTTCACAGCAAACAAGGTACACAGCCTTGTAACCTGACGGAAAACAGATGGCAGGCTGCGCGCGCTGCTGACTTTGGAGCTCGAGAACAGGGTTCGAGCCTCGGCGTGGGCTGCATTATTTAATTATTTAAAAATAAACAGCGATCTCGGAGGGAGGGTGGGGAGAGACAAATTAAAAAAATAATACACGTGGAGGGGGAGACAGATACAATAAAAAAAACACGGTTGAAACTGGCAAATGTGGCATCTGAAACCAAGTGAAACAAACGGTGCGAGGAGGTGGCTTAACATATAACGCTGCCGACTTTGGAACAGGAAAACAGGGTTCGAGCCTCGCGTGTGCTGCATCATTTAAGTGTGATTTAATTATGAATAAATTAAATGTAAATAAATAAAGAGCCTTGGGTAAGGGCAGGAAGCTGCCAGATGTGGAAATGCGAGCAGCAAAGAAAAAAAGTAGTCCCTAAACAAAAAGATAACAGCCAGCAGCGTAAGTTAACTGTAGTTGGTCCATGCTGCTTCCTCCAGAAACGGAAGAAAAAGGAAGTGATGTATCGGACCACCAGTCAATAATGAGCAAGATAAGAACAGCAATGCCAGATTCCACCAATGGCAAGCGACAAAACAAAGTGAAATGCAATGGGTGGAGTTTCAGTAGTAATACTGATTACTTGATGCCTCGTAGAGGCAGCGCATGCGCTGCCTAGGCGAGACCTAAAAACTGCCTTTTTCGAAGCACTTACTGGGTCCTGTATGCAGAAACCGACAGCCGAGAAGCCGCGCTGTCCCGTCTGCTGTCACTTCTCCATCCGACCTCCAACCCGGAAGTATAGCCCCAGCCATGCAGAGCCGGTGACTCCGCCATCCGGACTCAGCCCGCTCAGCCGCCAAGAGTGCACCATGACCCCAGATGCTGTGAGGGAAGGCACCCTGGCACTCAGGCCGGCCCCGCCAAGCCCAAACAACAATGCATTACTACAGAATCCCCTCTCCTGGGGAAAGGATTCCAAAATAAAGACATTGAAGTCCAGAAACCACTGCAGAATTGCACACGGCCGTCGCGTGGTACGCACGCCTCACTTCAGATGAAACAAGTGAAAAACAGGAGGTTGGAGGGAGATGGGGACTTTATATAGGAGAACAAAAATGTTATATCACGTGATATGGGTGTCTGGTGAGGCAGGGGTGCCTTGTAGGTGTAATGAAGGGAAGCGAGGGAGGGACGAGGAGGTAATGGACCCTAGGCCCACATGCTAAAATAAAAGACCATGTGGTATGGGTTACTTAACTGGCCACTGTTGTGTTTTCAATGTGTATTTCTTTAAAGAGTTGTAATGCTGTTCAACAGGAGGATGTTCATGTAGAGTTCTACTCTGAACCAAGAACCTTAAAGCTGGTCAGTTGAAGGATCGCACTGTGGGGTTCAGAAGTAGAGCTGTCTTATCTTATGTAAATTAACCATATCTACATTCAAGGCGAGTAATTGTAGCTTCTTCACAGGCGACAAGCGATTTGCTTTCAAACCGGTGTGTGATCAAAATAGCAGAATCTACTCGATTGATTTACAGATGATAAACTGTGAGTTAATTTGGAGGTAAACGGTGAACTGTGAATTTGTTAGCTTGTGAAAACGCTGAGTCGGTGCCTGGAGTGGAGAGAAAGTGAAGGATTTATTAAGTTATTGATGTATTGATGCCTCGACCTCTCTCATAAATTGCCATTACAATGCAGCCCATTTAGAATGTTAATATTGAGTCTCGTGCTTAGTAGCTACATGCAGGAAGAACATTGTTGGATTGACTGTCACCTCGCGCAAAGGAAAATAGCCACGCTGACAACTTGCTCTGACCGGCATCTTGTAAACGTGGTGCCTTGCTGCAAGAAAGTAGACACACTTTTACCAGTAGCAGTGTCATAACACAGGCCCCCCACAGCCCCCGCGGTGCGGGGGAGGCTCAAGCTCCAGGGGGGCCCCCCAGCACAGTACTCTGGCCGGAGAGGTCCTGATTGAGTCCGGAGGGGCCCCTCCATTTACCTTGCAGGGGGCCCCCTCAAGTTTAGTTACGCCAAAGCGCTGCTGCTCTTAAGCTCCATCAGCATTTAGCACTTATCTCAGCTGGAAGCCTTGCCTGTAGCTGCACTGCCATACTTAACAAGCGCCGACCGGCATCTAGCCCCATAGGAATCCATCAAATTAGACAACCTCTGGCGTCTCCCACTGTGAAGTTTAACAGAATAATTGTTCTAGCTATGGAGCACAGAGTGATTACAGTACGTGATTAACTGTTTCACTGCAGTTACAGCAGAGACCAAAAATAATTCTAGCTATCACATCAAGAATTTTCAATCCTATTATGGACAGTGAGGCGAGGAGTATGCTTCTCTTTCTTTGCTTAGAAAAGAAAGCAGCCAATCAAACTTTAAACTGCAAAACCCATGAGCCCTCACAGCTCCTTCTCTCCACCACTCACAGTGATCATGCCAGAGTATAAATGTCCATAAAACCTCTTTCTTTGCCAAAAAACAACTTAAGTTTATTGAAAAATAAAGAAAGGACAAGCAATTTCAACAGAAAGTTCAACAAACAACATATTGACAACGGTGACTACTTTGCTTATATTAGTTTTTATTTTATCCATTGACAACGGTGGCCACTTTATTTATATTAGTTTGTTTTTTTCAATTGTCATGACCATATTCTATGGAGTCTGTTATTGCTCCACCTATATTTCTGCAGCATCCTGACTAGACTGTGATGCCATGGGATGACTGGAAGGATGCTTTTGAAGCATATCTGGAGGCAATTGGTGGAGATGCATTTCCTTCAAAAAGAAAATGGGCTTTGTTTAAGCACAATTTGGGCATAGAAAGTAGGACAATTCGGCAAAGTTTATCTTCTGATGTGCAAGAAGAAGATGATGATGTACCTTAATGATGATGCCCTGAGGGGCAGAGGGTATCATTACCCCAATCTTCCCCCTGGGGAGAAAGCCTAATAGACAGCAGGGACATTTAAAAAAAAAATATATAGGGGTGGGCACTGCCCACCATGGTCATGCCCCCACCCTAAAAAAGGGCTCAACAGTCTTTCTGCCCCCATGAGATGGGTGAGGCAATTACCCCTAATTTGCACCGCCATGGGGGCAGAAAGCCCACTAGTCACTGCTGGACTGCATTTATGCAGTATTTGTTCGGGGTGGGCACGGCCCTCCTGGGCATGGGCCCATGCTCTCTCCCCCCGTCAGCCCAATAGACTTTCTGTGGGTGGATAGGAGTATTCACCCTCAATCAGTTCCCTGGAGGAGAAAGCCCACTGAACACCAAGGATTCAAAACAGCACCAAAACAAAAAAAAGGAGAGGGGGCGCCTACTGTGTCATCGTGTTGCACTCTGGCTTTGGCCACACCCCCACTCCAAAAGAGACAAACCAGTCTTTTTGCTCCCCCGGGGCAGAAAGGAGGTCTGCCCCCAATTCTCCTTTGTGGGGGCAAAAAGCCCTCTATATGCCCGGAATGCATTTTTTAAATAAAATATTGTGGTGGGTATGGCCTATGGTAACATCAGGCCAGACTTTCCCCCCTAAAGCATCAACAGTCTTTCTGCTCCTCTGCGAACCAAAGAATCCCATCCCAATTGCAGGCATGAGGACATTTGATTCTTTTTTGTGTTGTTTTTACATATGGGCCAGGAGAGTGTGGCTAACTCCCAATATAATCCCACTTGCAATGGTGAATTGCTGCAAGTTTTTCAGCTTGGGTAGGCTGTTACCTTAGAAAACCTACCAGATCCAGACAGTTCTGAAAACTAGACATGTGGGGGAGTCCAGGATCCCACAATTGTTTTACCCACAATGCCATGCAAACCTCAATGTTTGACTAAACACACGTTTTCACACAAACTTCTGCAATCTGTGGGGAGCCACAAATTCCCTTTCACCATATTTTTCCATACATCTCCTGATAAGAACAATACCCCACTTGTGCTGATGGGCCAAGAGGCTATGACATGAAAAGCCCTGAAGCAGTTGAGGATCAATCAGCGTGCTAATAGAATACCAGTTAACGCCCTCATACAGGAGTTGCCAACACTTTGGTACTCGACCTATTACATGTTGCAAAGTCTGGTTGAGCAGTACAAATCGATCAATGACTATGTCATTCAAAGTGGAGGCGATGCAACTGGGAAAAGCATTACCATGGAGTTAGACAAATGGGGCCTAGTCAAATGTCTGACAAAGATGCTACTTCCTTTTGAGGTTTTCACATGGGAAGTCAGCAAGAAGGACAGTGCAATGGGCCAAGCTATCCTGTTGTTGCATCTGATACAGGACCAATTAAAAAAGGTGTCTGGGTGGTGTGGCCAGCCAAGATGGCCGTTCGGACGTAATCCGTAATGGCTCCGCTGCCACCGATTTGAAATGAGAGGGGGAAACGCCATAAGTACAACCTCACCCCAGAGGAAAATCGAGGACTGACCAAGGGGGGCGAGAACCTCTAATTGTGGGGGGTGGCGAGCTACAGGAGTCCCGAGATGTGCACTGATGGGGCTGGGGCCTACTGAGTCGCCGAGACGTGGGGCCTATCAGCGGCTGGGCTGAGCGTCTAAGAGCCCCGCAGAGTGCAATGAAGACTCACTGGGACTGGGCAAGACCTTTGCAGACCCCCGAGGAGAAGAAGACCTCGTGTGAGCTGTATCGCCGTGAGCTCCTGCAGCGGGACAGCAGGAGAGGACAGAAACGGAGCTGATGAAGTGCAGCTACACGCAGATGAGCCACTGAGGACACTCCAATCTCGGCAGGCACGCGCTAGTGACCCTGCCCGGGACAGCGGCCGGGTTCCTCCAGAGGGGTTAGGCCTGGGGGGGATGATACATGTGGCGGTGCGGGGGACCCGTCTGACCATAAGATGGCGGTCGGAGGCTCCAGCAGACATCGGTGAGTGCTGAGGGCCGGAATTGGGCGGCGGGCACTCACCCGGGAAGAGCCTAGATCGCGCAGGTTGTCATGACATACACCAGGCCCTGTGGGGGCCCTAGCTGAAGAGGGTCACAAATGTGGACACGCGTTGCCTGACCTTAAGATGGCGGTCATCAGCAGGCATCAAATTCATATCAGAAGCCTCAATGCCCTATGTGCCTCAACCCAGGAATATATATGAGCAGCAAGGGAACCACACGGTTACCACCAGGCAGCGGAGGGGGAACACCCAGAAGAGACCAGAGCATATAGACCTACCACACCTGGAGAGCAGCCCCCTTGATCCCTGGAATAAAGGAGGCTGCATAGGGCACCGCCCCTAAGACTCCATCTTCTTGCTAACGGCGGCGGGGGCAGAGTACATCCATATGCCGCCAAAGAAACAGCAACAAAATAGAGTGTCTAATTACTTTGGCTCTACAGACGTGGGGGGCAGCTGTCTGGCAACAAGAGGAGAAGACACAATGGCATTCACAAAGGAGGATCTCTTAACCTTGCTACGCGAATTCAAGGAAGAATTGCGCGAAGAACTCAAAACAGACATGTCTACGTCTCTGGAGACTCTCAAAGCAGACCTAAATGAGAAGTTGGTGGCACTTCGGCAGGATATAGATTTGGCGGGGATCAGAGTGATAGACCTGGAGACAAAAAAACGGCGGAACTAGAGCAACACACTGATCAGCTAAATGCCACGACACAAGCGCTGCAGATGCAACTTCAGATAGCCCTGCTCAAAAACGAAGATATGGAAAATAGATCTCAGAGGGAAAACATTTGCATCCGGAACCTGGAAGAAGGCGCAGAGGGACCAGACTTAGAGGCCTTCGTATTGGGACTCTTCAGTGAGATCCCCAATGTAGCCAAAATCAAAATTGACCGAGTGCACAGAGTGGGGAAACCTCCAACAGGGGACAACCAAAGGCCACATGATATATTGGCCAAGCTACATTCTTTCAAAGTAAAAGAGGCCATCCTTCAAGCAGCAAGAAAAGTCGACAAAGTGACTTTCCAAGGGTTTTCATGCACTCTGTTCTAAGACATCGCATCAGCGACATTGGCACACGGACCAATCTGGGTTTTTTAACGGGAGACAGACCCATGACAATGTAAGAAGAGTCATCCATCTAATTGAGAAAGCAACAAAAAAAGACATCCCAGCGTTCATGCTCGGTCTAGATGCGGAAAAAGCGTTTGATTGTGTGGACTGGGCATTTCTCTTTGCTATTATGCGTCGATTTGGCTTCTGTGAGACCTTCCTCACCATGGTCTGGGCAATTATGCCATGCCTTGTTCTAGGGTTCTGGTAAATGGAGTGAGCGCAGAACCCTTTCGCCTGGAAAGAGGAACCAGACAGGGTTGTCCGCTCTCACCTCTCCTTTTCGCTCGAAGCATCGAACCCCTTGCAGCAATGATCAGACCTAATCATCTAATCAAGGGGATTACTTTTGGGACAGAGGAACATAAGATTTCCTTATTTGCGGATTACATGTTGCTCCCTCTGTCAGATCCACAAAACTCACTGAATGCCCTACAAAATGAACTTTGAGTATTCGAAGAGGTGGCAGGTTCCCGCATAAACCTGGCAAAGTCTTTCCTACTTAACCTAACTCTACCGGACAGAGTGATGGAGGTTCTAATCTCAACAACGCCCTTCCAGTGGGTGAAGAAAAGTCTTACTTATCTGGGCATCAAACTGACACCCAAGATCTCCCAGCTGTTTCAGGCTAACTATCCACCACTCCTACACAATCTGAAGGCTGACTTAAAGAGATGGGCCCCAATGTACCTATCATGGCTTGGTAGGATCCATGCAGTTAAGATGGTGGTACTGCCTAGATTCCTCCACTTGTTCCAGAGCTTGCCCATAGAGCTCGAGACAGAATACCAGAGAACAATTAAGACTACGCTTAGCACATTATCTGGCAAAACAAATGGGCCTGTCTCCCCTTTAAACAACTCTGAAAGCCCAGATCAGAGGGAGGGTTAGGATTCCCAGACTTTAACCTCTATCATAAAGTGGCTGAACTTAGAGTCATCACTGACTGGTCCCATAAAAAGTCAGACAAACACTGGCTTCACATGGACAGGGCAATCGCAGGAACAGTCATCTGGGACCTACTGTAAAACCAAAAAAGGACTGCCCCCTAGAGCATACCTTAGCACCCCAACCGGGACTACCCTGAGAGTGTGGGATGAAGTCCTCCGGAAAACGGCCTTGATGACTTTTCCCTCCCCCTTTGCCCCGATTCATTGTAACCCAGCATTCTCCCCAGCAGAGCGTCCGGGAGAATTTGCTGCTTGGAGGGAGGGGGTATTTAACACTTTCACACATCTTTCACAACACAGACATACTCACTTTTGAACATTGGCAGCAGGATTTCAATCTCAGAGAAAGGGAACGCTTTTGCTACCAACAACTGCACCATTGGGCATTACAACCTGACACATGGGCGGCAGCCACGAGGGAGCTTACTCCTCTGGAGAACTTTGTGAAAAAGACCAAGGGTACTAAGGGCATAATAGCCTTTTAATACAATCTTCTCCTCTGCTCAATGCACTCACAACCGCCCGGCCATATTGCTTTAGTAGCGTGGCGCGCGCTGTAGAGGGACAGTTACAGTCATAACCACTCCTTAGGTCTCTGGGAAGCACATTACAAAATCTTAAACGATTGGTATCTATACCCAACAAAACTGAAGAACTGCTTTCCAAATACGTCCGACATGTGCTGGAGGGGATGTGGCCTCCTGGGAAATTTCCGCCACATCTGGTGGGACTGCCCAACGATCTGCCCTTTCTGGTCCAAAATCTTGGCACAGATTAAGGAAATCTTGGGGTACCCAATACCAGACACACCGACTTCTGCACTATTGGGGCTTAGATCCGAATCCCTGAAATATCAAACAAAACGCAGATAAAGGTATACTTTGGCTATGTCTGGGGGCGGCAAAGACAGCGGTGGCGGCCTCATGGAAGAAAGAAACCTGACGCCCCAACTCTGACCCAATGGCATGCCCGACTCTGGCAAGCAGTAACGATGGAAATTTTGAGTATGCATGGGATCCTTAATTAGCCACCTCTCGAAAAAGGCCTGCCACTATTAGCCTGTCCATTGCGGACGCGAGCATTACACCTCTTTCAATTTTGAACACCCCCTCATAAAGTAACTGAACAAACCCCAGAGGCGCAGTAGCCCTGAAACACATGCTATGACTTGAACTAATCCTGGATATCCTGATACACATCCGATTCTCATTTGAGTACCTAGCTTTACTTTTGTTATTTTTTACGTTTATTTTCTGTTTAAATAAGGGAGGGAGGGGGAAGGGGACGGGAGGGGTTGGGGCTTGTTAAGACAACTGTGAGGGTGCAGGCGAAAAGGAACCAGCTGAACTGTTTTCGAAAACTGTTTCTGGAAATAGTGATGTAAGACGATATGATGGTCCTCATGTCATAAATGTAATTCAAGACTTATTGACAAAACTCCACAATAAAAGAAGTTTGACAAAAAAGAAAGGTGTCTGAAAGGTTCACTGGTGTGAACAAAAATGCAGAAGTGAAGGCCTTGGTTGAGAGCTTAATCCTTCGGTTGGCTGTTAATACAAGGCTGCAAAGAGACAATGAAATGAAATGAAATGAAATGTGATATTTATAAAGCGCAAACTGTCGCTCCCAGGGGAGCCTCCTGGCGCTATCTGATAACGCGTTTCAATAGTGCAGAGTTAGAATCTAGATGAGTGCAAAGCATGAGTCATCTGATGTTCCATTGATCCATGTCTTTAGGGCCTTTCTAAACTGCTCTTCAGATTCAATTGATCTGAGTTTATTTGGCATAAAGTTCCACGCCCTTGCCCCTAACACAGTGGCCGATTTCCCTCCCCTGGTTTTAAGTTAGGAGCCTGGCAATTTAAGTAGGTTTGCAGAGGTGGATCTGAGTGTCCTCATTGTCGTGTATACTGTAAATCTTTTGGAAAGGTATACTGGCCCTAATCGGCGCATTGCTCTAAAGGTCGTGATAAGGAGTTTAAAAAGGATTCTTTTATGCAACGGGAGCCAATGGAGAGTTTTCAGTGCGGCTGAAGCTGACGCTCTGTGGGGAAGCTTTAAGACCAGTCTGGCTGCTGCATGTTGCACTACCTGTAGTCTCCTGAGGGTAGCTTTATTCACCCCTACCAGAAAACTATTACAGTAGTCTAGCCGAGAGAGTATTAAGGCCACTGCCACTGTTTTCCTTGCAGCAAGCGGGATCAGATCAAAGAACTTTTTCAGGGTTTTAATTAGGCCAAAGCATGTCCCTGCACTCTTTAGTGCATGGGGTTTAAATGAGAGAGAGGAGTCAAACCACACCCCTAGATTTTTTGCCACCTCCACAGTAGATGGAGGGGCTGCCGCCTCTTCTGGCCACCAATCTTTAGGTTGAAAGGGATTATTTTTCCCTATGAGTAGGATTTCGGTCTTATCCGTATTGCAACGGAGATGATTGTTCTTCATCCATTTGATGACTGCAGTAAGACAGGCTTTGAAATTTTCTTCAGCTTCCGTGGAGTTCTCTTCAAGAGACAGGATCAGCTGAGTATCATCAGCGTAAGATGTTGTTTCGATCCCGTAAGTCGAGATAAGCGAAATAGGAGGGGCCATGTATATATTAAAAAGGAGTGGACTAAGTGAGGCACCCTGTGGGACGCCCGTGGTGATGGTGCGTTCTGGGGAGAGAAAGGTACCCAGGGAGACAACTTGCCTCCGGTTCGACAGGAAAGATGTAATCCATGCCAGGGCAGTGTTGGAAATGCCACAAGATTTAAGTCTGGCTAGCAAGATGTTATGAGATATGGTGTCAAACGCGGCAGACAGATCCAAAAGGATCAGAACTGCCTTCCTGCCGTTGTCTGTAATAAATTTCAGGGTGTCCGATATCTCCAGTAATGCAGATTCTGTAGAGTGTTTTGGGCGGAAACCAGATTGACGGGGGTGTAAGATCTGAGCTGATTCAGCAAAATTAGAAATTTCCCTATATACCATTCTCTCTGTGATCTTACCTAACATCGGTAATAAGGATATAGGCCTATAATTAGAGAGATTAGAAGGGTCTATGTTTTGTTTTTTCTTTAATGGTTTAACTATGGCGAATTTCCATTCATCCGGCACTATGCCGGTGGATAAAGAGGAATTCACAATCTTACAATGTGTCGTCCAAAGAGTACATCTGTACTACAATACTTGATCCAGGGTACAAACAAATACTGTCCACTTTCATTTCTTTTTCAGAACGGGATGTTTCAAAATACAAGCTGTGGATTGTTGAGCAAGTCAGAGACCTGGAACAAGAAAGGCTGGAAATTTGAGTCACACTCCCGGGCAGACGTTTTAGGGTGCTGCCTTCAACTTCCAGACAGGGCAGTGCTGTTGTCTCCCAGCAGTCAACACCAGCAAAAAGAACACCGGAAACAACAACAACAACAGGAACAGAAGAATCACCCCAACTTCTGCATTGGCTTGGTTTCAAGTGGCAGGGCTCAAGTCCAGTTCAGAGGGAAAGGTAAAAGAGGTTAGGCGAGTGGCAGCACCAATGACCATTCAGCGGATGTTCCAGGACTATCTGGATGACCCAAGAGAGGAATATGTGGATCAAAATTGATTGGTGTATTGATATGGGAAGATATGCCTAAGGTCATAGCTCAGCAGGCTGGCAGCAAAGTATCTGGCTTATCCGATAGCCAGGGTGTCTGTTGAGCATGTGTTCAGTGCAGCTAGCACAGTTGTGACAGTGAGAAGGAGCAGTCTCTCACCTCAAAACATGGAGAGCTTGACAATGGTCAAAATGAACCCACACTTCATACCACACAATTACACTGTTCCTGAAATACCACAGAAGAAGGAGGGGGATGACGGTGATTGGTCAGACTGAAGTTTATTAGCTGACCAACTTCTGGGTGAACCACCTGAGTTTGAGGATGAACTCTTCTACCTTGACTGAGCAGGCCACCATAGAACTTTCTATTTATTTATCGTCGATCTGCTTTCCCCCCAAAAAAAATATATATATGATATAACTAGTGGAACATTATGTTTCTGTCTGACTTATGCAGCCCATCCATTTTTAGACACATGTGTGGCCGGATTTGAGTTGGACCAGTGTGCAGTGAAGAAGCCTCCCCACTCCCTGCAGGACATTGGAGACAATGCCTGCCTCTCTCCCATGCCTATCCTTCTGTTTTTCATCACTTAGCAGGGCTGCCCCAGTAAAGATCATTTGATGTACAATACTGCCAAATTCCAATGTGTTGCTTGCATCAAAGAGTAGATACAATTGTGAACTTACCACCATGCTTGGATATATTAGGGAGTGATTGTGAGTGATGAGTGATGATTCGCGTGGTGACAGACAGCAAGGGGGGGTGTTCAACAAATTTGTAAACTTGATTTCGATGATTTGCAATGTTTGGGGCCTGATGGGTGATCATTTTTTCTGAAGGTGATTGGCCCTTTCACACTCAGCGAGATTTACTTGAAGGGTGCACTCCTTTTTTCTGGTTCTTCAGAGACCAGAGCAGTCACTTAAGTTAACAAACACAAAACTGCACAAAATACTGAAATTATGTTCCTCTCCTTGTTTTTCAACAGTAGTGCACCACAGGTCTATCTCTCTCGGGTTGGTTTGGGATGGAGTTAGACTGATTAGTTACTTGGAGTCTGGAAGAGGATGGAAATACTCAGGGCGGGCCTACCTCACTGCCAGAAGAAAGGAAGTTATCGACTTCAAAAAGAAACCAACATGATGATGACTCTGAGGCCTACTCAGCTATGTGGACAGAAGAGAGGTGTGTTGATTTGGGAAATGCTGCTAACTATGTGTGCTGGCTCAAATGTGAAACTCCTCTTATGTGGTTGTGGTCGGGGGTCCTGTTGCTTGTAACTGGCGAAAGGCTTGTGTTATCACATCATCACATGATGCACACACTCAGCTAAATGTAAATATGACATGAGATTGATCAGCCCAGTACATGCAGCTACTTGTCTGTGATTGGTTGTAAATTGCTCTCACTTCTCAGTTTATCGATCGCACATGAGTCATAAAATGAAATGAATAATTGCAGCAGCCTATGGTCTTGCTCTGCCTCTGAGTCTTCTTGGTACACTCCTTGTGAAGCTTACCTTCTATCCTTCTCCTTGACTCTACAATATTGTTTCTGTTTCAGAATCTGCAGGCCTTATCTTCTCCTGCATGAAAGGCGAAAGCTTCATAACACTCCTGCTTATTTGTGTGTCTTTTTCATTTGTCGCCCTAAGTGGGAAGGGTGTGCCCAGACGTGGTTCCCGTGCTCACTGCACCATTGGATTCAAGCTAGCCTGGCTGATGAGGGGTGATGCCCTGAAACCGGTCCCAGGATGCTTGTTTCCAGTCCAGGGAGGACCTGGCTTGGCTGTTCGGGCTAGACTGTTCCTATGAGGAACAGGGTCAAGACTGATTTGCATATGGCTGGGTCTAAACTGGGGTGGCATGGTGAGCAAAAGTACAATGGATTTAACCCAGATGTCTTGACTGGGGGTGAATGTTTGATTTATTCTACATTCCGTCCATCTGTGTGTCTTTTATTAAATTAGAAAGCTTTTGCTTGGTTGAATTAATGTACATATAACAACATTGAAGTTATACAACACTAATAATATTTAGCTCTCAATGCATTTCATTGAACATAATAGCTCTCAGTACAGAAAAGGTTGGAGACACCTGCTCTGAGTCATTGAACCGCAATGAAGGGGTGAAATAAATTGGTCAATGAAGAACATTTGGTCTTGGTTGACACATGCAATGGGAGCGTCCTCTTACTACTTTCCTGCCATGCTACAATGTCATTGAAACTGTATAAATGAATGATACATACTACAACACACCATTGGGGAGGTCCAACATGGACTTGGGCACTCTCTTGGTTTACTGTTTGAGCATGAGCAAGAAAAAGAAAGCCTTCTCATCAAAAATGCGTAGAATAGCTTATTTCGGCCTACAATCTTCACAGTAGAGTACCTAAACTCTGTTCTCTTTGTTTTACAGTACCAGTCCGCAAGAGATATAAGGGGAGAGGGAACGCTACTAACAAAGCAGAAGAAAGCTACAGATTAGTACAGACAAGAGGAAGTCAGCTACAGAAATATGAAATAAAGAAAAAAAGGATAATACAGGGATAACAAAAATTTCACAAACATTAGATAGAATGAAGAAGAGTTGAAAAAAAGGAGACAGTCATAGTATTAAAAAACCATGGAAAAATTATTCTAAATGAGGAGAGAAAAAATTCGGAAAATAATAAAATATTACCAGAAGGAGTTACTGGGGCCAGCAGATCCATCAGCCACAGAGCTGGTGGTGGTGGCACTGCCACCCATTGCGGCACTCGTGGTGCCAGCCCTGGCTCCCTGACCCACCTCTGATGCCCTCTTCTTGCCCTTGGGTGCTGATGTAAGAAATAAAGAAGATAAAAAAATTGATTAGTGGTACAGTTTATCTAGCCAAAAACAGTTTGACAGCTAAGGCAAATAAAGTAGCATTGTACTTTTCTAAATCAGATTGCTTATAGTATCGACTCTAGTTGACATGTTCCTAATTTCCTAAGCCCTATTCCAAATTTCTTAAACATAAACTACATTTGGAACTGCTAATACATTGCAAACAAATGATCTTTGCCTATCATCTCATCCCCCTTTGATGGGCCAACTTAGTCTCCCTTTTCAATGCATAATTGCATACTGCACATGACTGGAAGATTGGGACTGTACAAGCTACATAACGAAAGGCACAGAAAATGCTAACTCACTGATATTACTACCACCACTATCTTATTGACAGGACAGAGGAGTCTGTATGACTTCTTAAATAATCAGCCCAAGCGGGAGCTGACAAGTACGAGTGATGGTAGCACGGAGCACCTGGCTAGCTCAAACTTGATCACATAATATTTGTAATGTAAATTTAACTTACCTCTGAGTGTGAGCAGCATGCTATTTGAAAAAACAATATGAGCATTGTAGAACACAACAAATAAATATTTACTTACCAAGCCTTGCTTAAGACACCCATAAGACAGTCTCTCCTGTCTTAAAAAATTTTAGGACTATTTTGCCTAATTTACAATGGACTTTCCCTTACCCTAAGACAATCATTACACTGTTCCAAGATTGTCTTTCACCTAGGAACATTTCTTTGTAAATCAAAATGGTTATCGAATTTAACACATTCTTATGCCACTCTTAAATCTGGTAATTTCCTTCATGAATCAGTCACTATTGGTCCAGCTCAATTTTTGTGCCTTATGCACTTTCAGGTTATATACGAATGTTACACGATAATCCTATTAATGTGTGTCCATTGTATTAATTTACCGTAAGTAGGTGGCTACATTTATTTTCAGTAAAGTCCACACATATACTTAAAATGTAATCAATATGTTTACTTGCGCTAACTGTACTTGTTTGGAGTCCTTAGCTTAACGTATAACTCAGCCCCAAATAACATGAATCTCATTTTATTAAATGCTTTGCCAGTATCTTGTTTTTCTCTCCTCTGCAGGTGTCTTATCATTGAGTTTGCTAAGTTAGTATAGGCTCATTGTTTATTGCATTAGATTGGTAGGAGACTAAACCTTAATTAGAGGTTGGCCTCAGATATGGAGACTGACACTGTTGGAGAAATCCTCCTCTACCAAGCAGACTGGACTGATGTTACATCCAAGTTTGCCCAGATGGTTGATCCTTTGTTAAGAGCTGAGAAACAAGGGAGTCTTCTTGCTCCTAGAGAACATTGTCAGATTGGTTTGTTTGGTGAAAACTGATATGGAAAATCTTTCTAGAATCTTCTTTCGTACTTTAACTATGTGTTCTTTAGAAATGTTTGGAAGTTCTGTCCCGACTTCGCTGAGAGAAGGCTCCTTCTTAACTCTGCTGATTTCCCCAAATATTGAGCTTCATGCTTGAGCACTCATACTTTCCCTTTGAACCTGAAAGTTGATTTATCTGATGCTGACACGTTTCTCATAGAATTGCCCATGCCACGTTCAATGCTTTATTTTGAATAGGGGATTTCCTTTATGGAACCTGCTTGGGTGGTATTTTACTTGCTGTATGTGATACTATTTTGCACCTTTGTCTTTTAAATGTATTAAGTCAGACTGCATAATCATTTAAATATTCAGGGGCAGATCAACAAGAAAGTGCCGCAGCGCGGCACCGCAAGCCCTTTGGCTGCGCTACGCTGCAGCACTTTCAGAGCATAGGAATGCAACATATTTACAATGATATGTTGCATTCCTGTGCTCTCCCCTGCGCTGGCGCACAAACAGCTGCCATGCGCCGGCGCAGGCACCCTTGCACCATGGTGCAAGGATGCCTGCGTCATGGGGAGATTGTTTTTGTGCAGGAGGGGGCACCTTCCTGCACGAAAACAATCACTACAGGCATTTTTCTCTTTCAATGCGTGCTGTAGAATGCAGCACGCATTGAAAGAGGAAAAAAATGAGGAGAAATGAAAACATTTCTCCTCGTTGCGGGCTACACCACCCCTAGGGTGGCGTAGCATACTGGCGCATTTCCAGGTTTACGATTCCTTGTAAATCTGGAAATGTGTCTGGTTCCATGGGTGTTGCGTGGGAACACCCACAGCAACACCCATGGAACGCCCCTTTCACACAAAGTGCTGCGTGTAAAGGGGCCGTATTTACAAGGACAGGAAAAGTCATGCAGGGTGGCTTTTCCTGTCCTTGAAAATAGGGGGCAGAGAAATGCGCTGCCAGTGTGTCTCAAAAAGTGACGTACTGGCAGCGCAAGGGGCTTGTAAATCTGCCCCTTAGGCTCTTACACTATTTTGCTTGAATTTTGCTGATTGATTTAATTGGTAGTCAGAACTAAATTGTTAACAAAAACCTTATGGTTTGGACATCTTCCTCTCTGTCATTCTTGTGAAGCCTAATTAGTTTCACTGTACTTGCTGATGTTAGCTTCTTTCTTCCACTTCAAGTCTATACGCCCATACAACCAGTGGTGGACTCTTTTTGATGATTTTACTAAGCGATTGAGATTCAAGAAACCCCGCACTATCAAGTGGTGACAATGAGGATGGTTTTCCACTAAAGTATAGGGAGCTACAATACTTTAGAAAAAATCCAGAAATTATTCAAGCCCAGTCCATACCCCTAAAGTCAATGGCCCATTTTAGAAGATCTATAGACATTCTTCAGGGGTCACCATGGGTCACAGATGCAACCCCTGGCTTGCCCCCTTGTGATCCCGGGCACTGCCTCTGCGACCCCTGGCCTAAGAGGCAGCAAAGTCAGTGCCAATAAGATTGAGGCAGCTTGCTCTTATGGACGTTGGTACATCACCCTTGCTTTCTGCCCATATATTATTATGCTACTAGTAAATCTGAGTTTATTATTAACTAGTAAACTCCAGTTGCAGATGATGTAAGGAAAAAAACTTTTTGAATGTATGTTTTGTGCATGCTTGGATGAGAAAGTGTTTGTGTGCAAGAGAGTGTGCGTTTGTGAGCATGTGTCTGTATGTATTAGCATATGTAAGAGAAAGTGAGTGAGCATCAGTAACAGGTAGTAAGTGACAGTCAGTGACAGGTAGTGAGTGAGAGTCAGTGGCAGGTAGCGAGTGAGAATGATTGAGTGTCAATGAATATGAATGAGTCAGTGAGTGTGAGAGCGAGGGCAAGATAGTTTATAAGAGTGAATGAGTGGAAGTAAGTGAGAATGAATGAGGGTGTGTGAGTGAGTGAATGTAAGTGAGCGTGGGTAAGAATGTAGGGGCATATGTAAAAGCCCCTACCGCCACCACAACATCACTTTTCATGATGTTGTGGTGGCGATAGGGGCTTCACCTTATTTACAAGGCAGTGTTAAGCCACTTAACCTGGCTTAATGCTGCCTTGTAAATAAGGCACCCTTTCACGCTATACTCAGCGTGAAAGGGGAGGACAATGGGTGTTGTTGTGGGCGTTCCACTGCAACACATATTGATTTTGACACTGCCCCATATTTACAAGGGTAGTGTAAATATGGACAGTGCCAAAATTAAGACCGGGGAAAACCTGGTCTTATCCTGGCGCAATGAGGAGAAATGTTTAATTTCTCCTCGTTTTTGCTGTTTCCATGTGTACTGCGTTGTGCACATGGAAACCATATTCTTGTAAATATGGTGCAGCCCTGCATTTCTAAAGTGATGGAGTGTGTCGTTAGCCTTCTTGGCTTAACGGCATGCTTCCACACTTTCCTTGTAAATATGCCCCTTAGTGTTTACCATTGGCCCGGCAAACTGTTAACATTTGTGGCTTATATAGGCATACAGGAAAATACTGCTGCTGGCATACTGGAGGCAATTATTAGCATGACAGGCATGTGTGAGAAATACTGGCACTGGCATGCTGGAGGTAATTCTTGACATAATGTTCACCCTTCATCAATACTGGCATACCAGAAGCAATTCATGGCACTCTGGGCACCCCTGGAAAAATGCTAGCATTGGCATACTTGAGGGATGTTTTGGAAAGAGGCACCGGTGGTACTCATTGGATACACTTCTTGAGATGAGAGGAAAACCATGGCATATGGGAGGGGGGCAACCAAGACAAAATGCTGGCCCTGACATACTAGAGGTCATCATTTTGTCATAAATGTAAGTCTGTTTTTATATAGCGCAGCTACTCACCCTTACGAGTCTCAAGGCGCTGGGGGCCGTAGTGGAAATTAAGTGAGCTATTGCCCAGAGTCACATGGCGCTGAGCTGAGCTGCTGCAGCCGGGGATCGAACCGTGAACCCTGTGCTCCGAAGTCAGCTGCCCTGGCCGCTGCACCACACCTCTCCATATGATATATGGATGTCACTAATTCCAAAATTCTGACAATGGCATATAGTAGGTAACTTTGGCACAAGGGTGCATCCATGGTACATGAGAGGCATGCATGGGAAATGCCTGCCCTGGCACAATGGAGGTAATTTTTGACATATAGGGGTACCCATAGCTCATTCTGAAAACAACGGGGTCAACTTATCTGGAGCGTCAGGTTTCATTAGCTTGGCACACCATGAAAGGACATTCATTTCAATGATTATCCTTTCAGAGCCTAAAGCATTTCAGCAAATTTATGTGAAAATTGTGCTTTTAAATACACTATTTGAGCCTATTTAATGTAAACGTTTCTCAGGCATCTCAAGTCTTCCTAGAAGAGGTCTGTCTCAACACAATTTAGGGCAAGTATTACTGCCCACCACTTTGGAATGGTGTTTGGATTCCCGAAGGTCGTCTGTATACCAGCCAGCCTTTTGTTGGTTCTTCTTTTTTAAGTTTGATAGGTGCAAGTGAGTCTGCGCAGTTCTTGATCCATTGATTGAAGTTGCTGAAGTCCTTGTCTAGGTTGTTGGTGCTGGGTTGGGGGGTGTTTCAAGGGCTTTGTGCCAGTTTGCCTTTGTTATTTTGTTCCAGTTCCCGCTGGGCAGGGTGATGCCAGTGGGCGGTGGGCTTGTGGTGTGGAGAACTGGAAGTGTATAATGGAATGATCAGTTCATGTGTTGTACTTAAATTTGTTGTTGGTGGTGACGATTAGATCCAGAGTGTGTCCAGTGATGGGTGCTGGATCTGTGACGAGTTGCGAGAGTCTGATGTTGTTCAGCCTCTTCAGGAGATCTGATGACCAGAGATCTCTAGGGGTCCTCAAGGTGGAAATTGAGGTTGCAAAGTAGTATGAAGTCTTTGGAGCTGATGGTGAAAGGAGCGATGAAGTCTGTGATGAGGTTGCTGAAGTTGGTTCATGGTCTAGGTAGTCTGTATGTTCCTTTCAAGGCGAAGCTGCTGTTTGTCAGCAGGCAGAAGAGCATGTGTTCTATAAAGGGCGTGTCGGTGTCCATGGATGTGGCACATTTGATGGCGTCCTTGTAAATAATTGTGAGTCCACCTCCTGGTTTGTGAAGGTGGTCTTGGTGTGCAATCTTGTAGCCTGCCAGGATGGCCATGCCGATGTAGGGAGTCAATGCTGGGTTGAGCCAGGTTTCTGTGGGGAAGAGGAGGTGTGGAGCACTCTTGCTGAGCAGATCCCAGGTTTTGGTGGTGTGTTTGCTGAGCGAGATGGTGTTGAGAAGCATGCATGTGAGCGGTCATAGAGATGATGGTGTAGTGTGTTGTGTGGCAATATTCCTGAAGGGTGGTGTGGGTGTTGGTGCATGGGGGCCTGTGTTGGTGTGTCGCTACAGGTGGAATAGCAGTCTGTGCAGGTGAATGGTCCTAAAGTGGAGTGGGATGTGGTGCGGCAGCAGCGGGTGGCGGGCAGCCTGGGTTGAGTGATCAGAGGGTTGCTGCTGTGTAGCGGTGGGGGTTGATCGGACCAGGAGTTGGGGCGCGGGACGAAGGGCACGGTCCAAGTGTGGATGGGTGCAGATGGGCTTGCCCTAGGTGCACCAGCGGTGTGACCACTTCACGTGCCCACTGTGCTGTTGCACAGTGGCAACCATTTAGGTCCTGGGAGGGGGGTATGAGGGTGGGACTATTTCACGCCGAAAGAAGGTGCAGGAAGAAAGAAGACGCAGGAAACAGGTAAGGAGAAGGAGGAGTCAGGAGGACTAAGGGGGGCCTGAAGGGGCAAGTAGGACAGATTCCCTAGGGCCAAAGCTCCAGCAGAAGGCTGCCATCCTAGAAGAAGATAGAGCAGGGCTACGGATGACTAACAAAGACTACTCTACATAAAGTTATTATCATCGTGTAATACCAAAATTAGTTTTGCTGATTTGCACAAGTAAAAACATTGCACAAAACAATCTGCTTGCTGCTATTCTACTCCAAAGGTTTGACTGTAGAGAAAACATGAGCAACCTTTCTAAAGACCAGCATAAGTTAGTTATAGCTGGAGTATTATTAGTTGCTATCATGTTAATGGCTACTTTATTAATAGGATTAAGTTCCTCTGCTGACAATATTCCTGTTAGGTCCATATCTAGGCCTATTCAACATGCACACCCTGTAGAATATGACCATAGTTGTAACATTATGATTTTATACCAGGATGATTCAGAGGGAGACTTTACTACTATCGCATTTTCTAGATTGCTATATGAGTACACACATGCAATGGAGGCATATGACTGTTATGTATGCGCTCACTTGTCTGCTTCAGTAGCTGAGGGTGTTATCTACCATAATATTCCCTTTCTTATGGCATCACTTGCAGTATTCTGCTTAGTATTTTATATATAGAATATGCAAAAATGGTTATGTTGGATCAATTTACACATCATACTTATTTGAGGAGTCCACTCCCTCTAGGCTAAAAATTGCCTTTATCAATCACACATACAAATAGACAAAAAAGTCAATTAGTAAACTTGGATTGTCTTAACATAATTCTTTACATCTTAAAGGACATCAAAGATAAAAGAAAACTCTTAAAAAGTGGAAGGAGGAGCTCAGTGTATGGTGGGTTAAAGTGCTTGTCCAAGAAAGTGCCTGTGCTATTGAAATCAATCAGAACGATTAATTTGAACATTTTACGACAATGTGTCATAGTATAATTTATAACTGTTATGGCTGTAAGTTCACAAATATATTCCTCCAATGACAGCCAGTTTAAATGGTACCGAGAAAATATAATCGTCCAACTTGTGACTGAAAACATCAGCAAGGGTCTTCATCAGGACAACAAAGGAAGGATACCAAAAGGAGATACCCTCGACTCAAGAGTGAGAGTGGTAAAAAGGTTCCAAACGGTCACCTTTGCAACTATAACCAACAAACGTCCTCTCCGGGGGCCGCATCCTTTTAGAATAATATAGTGTCCTCCCTCCATAGCTTAGAATGCTTTAGCCATGACGTTCTGGCCACTGGCATTCGACTTAGAATGTTGGGTTGAAAGGGGGGACAGTTGGAACTGGACGTTGGAGAGAGCTGGCTGCTGCGCAGCACCTGTAAGCTGTAATAAACATAATCCTGAATAACCTCACTCACTACAAAATACGTGGCGACGACGGGAAACAGGTGTCTGCACAACGAACCCACGAGAGAACAAGACTTCATCAGCTAACCGGCGCGTAGGAAGAATCCTGGCATCACGTTGTCTGCGCCGATGAAAGGAAAACTAGCGCCGGAGATGAAGGCTGTGAGGTACTGTGTTGCGCTCTGTTAATGCGGATAAGTCAAAAGCGGCAGCGGCAGCGGAAGAAAGAGGGTATCGAGTTAACCCTCGTCACAGCGCGTCACAGCGTAGTACTGAAGGTGAGCGTTTCATCCTCAGTTAGCTACGCCATCATAGGAGTTTTCACGCAACGTTGTGGTCTACGTCGCGACCTTTTGGTTCACGCAGAACGTCGAAGCCATCTTGTGGTTGGCGCAAAAGCGTGTTTTGAGGAGAATTCGTCGGATGAAGTGGAAAACACGGCGAGCGCAGCGTAAAGTCAGAGTACGTCAATCTCTGGCAGCGAGTTTGTCTAGCGAGTTTGTCTATACTCGTTAAAGGTAATAAATATAACACGTGCTTGTTATCGGTGACACGCACACCACTTTAAATTCAAGCTTGGTCATTACAACCATTGCTAACACGATCAGACCCATTGTTCAATTCAACGTGCTTGTGATCGGTGACACGCACACCATTTCATAAAAAGGGTACGTCGTTACAACTATTCCTTTCAGCATCAGACATACAGGTCAACTTGGCACACCTTTACGCAGGAGAAAAGTTTGTACTACAAGGAGATTAGTACGGAAGGGAACTATTTTCATTAAGAGTGATATGCACAACTGGGGCACGGAACATTAACATTTATATTCACAGTGAGACACACAACAAACAAACGGGATACATTTAGAGGTGAAATCTTTTTACTTCACGGTGATACACACACCACTTATTGTGTGTTTATCTTGACAATTTGTCATTTTTTTGATTTATTTCTACAAGGTTGTACATTCTACACTAGGTTGTATATTCAATATGCAGTCAGTTTCCCCACCTCCACCTTTTCTGGAGACGCCAGGCGAGCCTCCCATCTCATGGAAAAAATGGTATGATGCTTTTATAACCTATATTGGTGCCATAGGTGGTTCACGCTACAGGGCAGAGAGGAAAAAGTGTCTTTTGCTTAATGTTTTAGGGTTCGAAGGGAGATCCATTTTCAAACATTTACCCCCTTTAATACGTGCTGCCGATGATGAGGAGATTGACAAATTTGTTGAGACAGTCAAGAAACTAGAATTACGTTTTGATATCCAACCTAGTCTTGTCGTCGAGAGGCACAAATTCTTTAAGCGAGAACAGAGACATGGAGAAAAGGTGGAAGATTTCATTTCTGCACTGCGAATTTTGAGTGCAGAATGTCAATTTGAGGGGTTTAGAGATCAACTGATAAGAGACCAGTATATTTGTAAGTGCACTGACAAGAGTATTCAACAGAAGTTACTCTCTTTAGGTAATCCCACTCTAGAGGAAACCATTCGTGTCGCAAAGAGCATTGAACTTTCAAAGTTTTCTGTGAAGGAACTAGATGAAAAATCTTCATTCACCACCATGAAAGAAGAATCTGTCAATGCAGTAAGGTCAAAAGGGGTTAAAAATAACACCTATACACCACCTGAAAATAAGTTTTTCAAACAAACGAATATTTGCTTTAAGTGTGGCAATTATCCTCATTTTAAATCAGGACGCCCTTGTCCTGCTAAGAATGTCATCTGTAGAACATGTGGGAGACTAGGTCATTTCGCAAAAGTTTGTCAGAATGGGAGGCAGGGTTTTTCTTTTCACCAAGATGCTAAACAGGTTCCAGGCACATCTTCACCAGTTGCGAATGTTTCTATGTCCGAATCTACACATGATAATCTGAACAACATTCAAGATGACTTAAGGGACATGGTTGTTGTAGTCGGAGATATGAACAATGAAACAAACGAATGCACTGAGTGTGTGGATCCTTATGTTGATGTTGGAATTGGTAGTAAGAAAGTTTGCTTGCTAGTTGATTCAGGTGCGAGAATAACCATGGTAACACTAGAAAGGTTTAAAGAGGTTTGGGGGTCTCGCATTTTACAACCTCCTGATCGGTCTCCTGTTTCATACGAAGGAAGGACCATCGAATTAGCAGGATATTTTGAGGACACACTAGAATTTAGAGGACGGAAGATTTTTGGCAAAGTCTATGTAGCTATCAAGGGTTTAAACATCCTTGGATGGTTCCATCAGGGACTTTTCAAGATGGTACTTAGACCAGGCACAAGGGACCAAGTTTCTATTCTTCGTTCGGATGATTTTACTGACATATTGAGTGATCGTTTTCCTTCGGTTTTTGGTGATGGGCTTGGACAGGTCAAAGGATTCACCCATGTTATCAAGGTCAAAGACAACGCTATACCTGTTAAGCATAGGCTTAGGAACGTTCCATTCAGTGTCAGGGATCAGTTGGAACAGGAGCTCAATGGGCTTTGTAAGAAGGGTATCATCGAACCGATAGAATCGTCTCTTTGGTTATCTCCATTGGTCGTTGCTAAAAAGAAAAATGGTGAGCTTCGTGTTTGCATAGACTTACGCAGTCTTAATAAAAATATTTGGATTGATTCGCATCCCCTCTCAAAGATTACAGACATGTTATCCTTGATCAATGGTTCGAAGTGGTTTAGCAAATTGGATTTGGCGTCAGCGTATCACCAGGTGGTTCTCGACCCATCGTCTAGGCATCTCACTGCTTTCGTTTCCCCCATTGGGTCTTTCCAATACTGCCGCATGCCTTTTGGACTGGCCTCTGCGGCAGCAGTGTTCCAGAGAATTATGTCTAATTTGCTCAAAAATATTAAAGGTGTCGTTGTCTTCCAAGACGATGTACTAGTTCACGGTGAGACGTGCGAATCACATGATGATACCATGTTTTGTGTGTTGGAGGCTTTGCGTGATGCTGGTGTAGTTTTAAAAAAAAGAGAAATGTGTTTTCAGAGTACATAAGGTGGAGTATTTAGGACATGTCCTTTCAGAAGATGGTGTTGAACCCAGACCTGGTCTTGTCAAAGCCATAGTAGATTGTCCTGCTCCCAAGGACAAGGTAGGTCTCAAGTCATTTATCGGTCTGTGTGAGTTTTACTCACGATTTATACCAGACTATGCTTCCAGAGTCCAACCCCTGTCCAATATGCTCAAGAAAAGTGTTGTTTTCCTTTGGGACAATCACTGTAAAGAAGCTTTCGAGTGGATAAAGCATCAACTAGTTAGTCCCAAGATACTCAAACCGTTTGACCCAAATGTTACATGCACCATCACTGTCGATGCCAGCGGTTTGGGATTGGGTGCCGTCCTCACCCAGAACATCAATGGACATGAGAATACTTTAGGTTATGCCTCTAGGGTACTGCGAGGTTCGGAATTCAATTTTGCTGTTATTGAGAGGGAATTGTTAGCGTGTTGTTGGGCCATAAGAAAATTTAGTCCGTACATTTGGGGAAAACACTTCAAATTACGTACGGACCACAGTCCACTAATTTCTATTCTTTCTGGCGATAGGCTCAAAGAACATACCCCTAGGATTGCACGATTGTCAACTAAACTGTTACAATATGATTTTGAAGTCACCTACATTCCTGGAAACAAGAATGTGAGGGCAGACTATTTTTCTAGGCACCCCGTTGACTGTGATAACGAGATTGACGATGATGAAGATTGTTTTGTTGCTCCTCTTCTGCTGGAGGACATGTGTGCTGTTGGTGAGACAGAGTGGAGAGATTCTCTCTCCAAAGATGTTTTACTTGGTGAAGTTATTAACTGTGTGAAAAACGGCTGGCCAAGAGAGAAAAATGCTCATCTTTCTCTGCAAACGTTTGTTAAAGTCTCTCCGGAACTTTCTGTTGAGGATGGTCTTCTTGTACGCGGTGATAGATTGATTCCACCCGATGTACTAAGAGCTAGGTTGATCATGGGCGCACATGAAGGTCATTTGGGGAAAACTTTTACCAAGAGAAGATTACGTGAACACTTTTGGTGGCCACAAATGGACAAGGATGTTGACATGTTTGTTGGGGAGTGTGTTGTTTGTTCTAACTCTGAGAAGAATTTGAAAGTTCGTACACCGCCTCTTCAACCCATTGAGCTACCCAATAGGCCTTGGGAAAAAATAGGGATTGATTTAGTTGGGCCATTTAATATGCTTCCTGTCAACTCCAGATTTGCGATTGTGGCCATAGATTATTATTCAAAATGGCCAGAAATACGTTTTATTAATGATCCCAATTCAAGTAATGTGATTGATTTCTTGAAAGATCTTTTTTTGCGAGAAGGGTTTCCCTCCACAATTGTAAGCGACAATGGGGTACAATTTGTTAGCCATGAATTTGAATCATTCTTACGCCAGGGTGGTATCACACATGCAAAAAGTGCGCTTTATCACCCACAGACCAATGGTTTGGTCGAGCGTATGAATAGAGTCCTCAACAACTGTGTACAGTGGGCTTTGGCTGGAAGGTGCAATGTACAGAATGCTGTGAGATCCATGTTATGGTTCTATCGCACCACGCCGCACTCAACTACTAAGGTGTCCCCTTACGAACTACTACGTGGGAGGAAACCTTGCTCGAAAGTTTGTCCAGGATGGATGTCCAGATGGGTGAAAATGGACTCTGTGTGTGATGTAGATGAGTTTGTGAGGTGCAATGTGTCTCAAGCCCAATCCCGCCAGAAACTGTATTTTGACTCCAGGAAAAGATCTGTCTCGCGACCATTTGTTGTTGGTGACATTGTACGCATAAAGATTCCTGTCCATTGTAAAAAAGGGAGCTATAAATATTCTGAACCCTTCACTGTCGACAAAGTATGTGGAAATGCTGTAAGAGTTAATTTAAAGAATTGGTGGAATGTTTCCAGAGTTGTAAAGGTCTCTGGGTGTATCAATCAAAATCCCCCATGTAATCAAAATGATGTTTCATCTTTTTCTTTTCCTTCTTTTGAGGGTTTACGCAGAAGTTACCATCAACGTTTTGTTCCTGCTAAATATCGTTAGAATTTTTACTATTCTTTGTTCTCTTTCTCTTTCCTTTCTTTTTCTTTTTCTCTTCTTCTTCTTCCTCATTTTATGGTTTAGGAGGAGGAGGATAATGTAGTGTCCTCCCTCCATAGCTTAGAATGCTTTAGCCATGACGTTCTGGCCACTGGCATTCGACTTAGAATGTTGGGTTGAAAGGGGGGACAGTTGGAACTGGACGTTGGAGAGAGCTGGCTGCTGCGCAGCACCTGTAAGCTGTAATAAACATAATCCTGAATAACCTACCTGGAGTGGCCTCACTCACTACAAATATCTTTTAGAATGCCCTCATGCAGTAAGAAAAATCTGATGATAGCATTCAGTTTAGATGGCTTTGATTCTATACCAAACCAAGACTTACTGACAAACATCTAGGTGGTGCATATCATATCCACCCAAGGGATATATGTATCTGATAAAAGGGGGCGCATCCTAAAAAAAAAGCTACTGCTCGCATCCACCCAAGTCATAATCATTTCAGGAGAGTCTATCTCCGCTCCTGCGTCGGACAAAAGAATTACTCCAATGTAGTGGTAGTAGTGCCTCACAAATAGTAGGAAATATTTTTGGAGCTATGATTCCTTCAGGTGATGTAGTATTAAATGATTTAAAATTAGGATTAGGAAGCTTTCCACAATAGTGGACAAACACGCCACTAGTACAAAAGTACAAAAACTGATGGATGGAATGCTTAAATTTATCTCAGCCACTGGTAATTACTTGGGTTTGCCCAGCTATATGCAAATAAGTCTTGATACGCTCCAATGGGAACAGTCCAGCCTAAACTTCCAAGCCAGATCCTCCCTGAACTGGAACACAAGCAACCCAGGACCAGTTTAGCCCTTGTTATGGGCTTATCAGCCAGGTGTATTGTGGTGCCAGTTACACAGAATGTTCAGGACCCTCGTCTGGGCATTCCCGCTCTATGTATAGTGACACACTAGAGTATACAAAAACGTGATGGAATGCTTAAATTAATCTCAGCCACTGGTAATAACTTGGGCTGCATCCCAAGCCATCATTATTTTGCACACCCTGCCACCTCAGTTTGGACCAAGCTATACGCACATCCTTCTTGATCCTGCTCCAATGGGAACAGTACGGCCTGAACTGCCAAGCCAAGTTCTCCCTGAACTGGAACACAAGCAACCCAGGACCGGTTTTGCCCTTGTTATGGGCTCATCAGCCAGGTATAGCTTGTTTCCAGTGACACAGTGTGCATGGGACCCATGTCTGGGCATACCGGTCCCACTTAGGTGACATACAAAAGCATACAAAAAGGGATGGTGGAAATGCTTGAATTAATAAGCTAGTACAGCTGGTGCATTGCTGACTATACATACATAGCCAGTAGCTATTAGGTTCATGGTTTGCAAAATCGCCTTACACTGGACATCTGTAAGATGCTGAAGGTTAAACAATATTGCACCTTTATCTCTGACAAGAAAACAGAGATAAAAGGATTTGTGAAGCAAATTACAGGATAGGATTGCAATCTGAATTGGAGGAACTGGAAGCAACTGGAACTCGGGAAGCAGCTGGAAAATAATTTGCTGCCCTAGGTGGTTGGCTTGGCAATACTGGTAGTAGATTTTGGGCACTATATTGAGGCCTAGCTAGATTATTGGCATTTGCTTGATTAATTTATTTGCTGTTTTCAAGGAATTGAAATATATGAGATCAAAGAAAGTGGTGGTTGAATAAAAAGGAATCAAGAGTAAAAGGGATGAAGTTGAGTTAGAAGAGACCAATGTGAGGTCTATGAAGAGATGAAGGAGTTGGAGAATTCGAAGCATAAGATGTTGAAGACAACAAGACTTTGAAATGGCATTAGAAGCTTCACTTGATTGTGTGATGGATAGTCTAGCCATCAGTGTAGGATTGGTCCAGTGTAGTTTTTGTGCTGTATGCACTTTCGTGTTATACACACATGCTATAATCATATTAATCATATTAATCTGTGTGCATTGTATTAATTAATTGTTAGTAGTTGGCTACATTTATTTTTAGTAGATGTACTCAAAATGTAATCATTATGTTAACTCATGCTTATTTTACTTGTTTGGAATACATTGTTATGCAAGTTAGCCTGCCCTGAGTAACATGAATTTCATTATATTAAATGCTTTGCCATTTTCGTCTCTGCTCTGTAGGTGTCTTATAATTACGTTTGTTATGGTAGAATTGTTTATGGTATTAGATTGGTAGACAACTGAACCATAATTAGAAGTTGGCCTCAGATATGGAGAAGGAGACGGTGGGGGAGATCCTCCTGTACCAAGCAGACTGGACTGATGTTACTCATTTTCTGCTCATTGCTTATTTTCTTGAGAGCTGAGAAACTAGGCAGTCTACCTGCTCCCAGAAAACACTGTCTTTGGATTGGTTAATTTGGTAGAAACTGATTTGGAGAAGCCGCCTAGAATCTTCCTTCATGCTTTAACTATGTGTTCTTTAGAATAGTTTGGCAGATTTTGTCCTGACTTTGTTGAGAGAAGACTCCTTCTCGACTCTGCTGATTTCCTCTGCACAAGTTTTGAGCTTCATGCTTGAGCACTCATACTTTCCCCTTTGAACCTTAACCCCATCAGCCAATATCTGCACCCCTTCCCCAGTGTATCTGTTAGCCATTGGTTGACACTGGAGAGGGCTGAACAGGATCCTCTGTGCTTGCACTGGAGAATTCCTTTATTTGTTACAAAGTGTGGAGGAGACTCGGAATTGCTTCCGCTTCAGCCCCCAACTTCTCTCCCGCCCATCTGTGATGTCAGCGCACCACCAGGCTTGCTGGCATCACAGATTCTCCACCGGAGCGCTCAGAGGAGCAGGTGACTGATCTCTTCCGCTCTGGTGGGGAAAAAATGTCTAAAAACGGCCTCCCCACATAGATTACTGTTGTCTAAATGTCATTCATGTAATCACCTGTTCACCCCTATGGAGGTATGTTTAGAACTATATTATACTGTCCCCCGGAAGCATTCACACAGAATGTTGGTCTACACACACGAATATGACATTGACTCTTTCATCATCATTATGCCTGTGTGAAAATGAACTATGGTTCCCATCAGTTCTGTAGTGCTTCTGAGTCAGCACTACAATTGAGGCAGGAGAATAGACCAAAAACTAATAAACCATGGGCCAGATGTACAACCGTTTTTAGGGTCGCAAAGGGTATTCAACCCTTTTGCGACCTACAAGACAGTGGTGGTATCTACCAATGCTATTTTGCAAGTCACAGACTCGCAAAATAGCGTTTACGACTCGCTATGAGGAAGGGGCGTCCCAAGGGCATCCCTTCCTAATAGGGAGTCCAAATGGTATGTACCATTGTCTTGCGACTGCATTTGCGGTCACAAAACACTTGCAGTTTACTACCTACTTCAAGTAGATGGTAAACCATTCGCAAACGGGAAGGGGTCCCCTGGGGACCCCTTCCCCTTTGTGAATGGGTGTGAAAATATTTTTTAAGAGCAGGCAGTGGTCCCAGGGACCACTGCCCGCCCTTAAAAAATGAAACTGAAAAGTTTCATTTTTATTATTTAAATGCACCATTTTCTTTTAAGGAAAACGGGATGCATTTAAAAAAAAATGCTTTATGTAAAAAGCAGTCCCAGACATGGTGGTCTGCTGACCCCAGCAGGCCACCTTCCCTGGGAGTGCTAGCCATTCCCAATGGGGTCGTAAATTGCGCTTGCCTCATGAATATTGATGAGTCATGCAATTTGCAACCCTCATTGGGAATCGCTAACAGTGTCTGTGACAATGTTGTACATTGCATTTTGCGACTCGCAAATTGCTACTTGCAAACCCACGCAATTTGCGAGTCGCAAAATGCAAGCGTTGTACATCTGGCCCAATAAACCCTCTCCTCCATGAGCTGCCTTCCTGGGCGCAATCCACGCCATCAGCTATCAAGTCAAACAGGTACCTATTAATGTAATGGTTTGGGAATGTCAGCCTTAAGCACCGCAGTCGGTTTGACCGAGCCGGGTGCCACTGACTCTGCCTTCTTCCCAGTCGGTGTTGGCCCCTTTCTTGCCCTAGCTCCAAGCTCCCGCAATGCCACAATTACATTCTGTCAGCTTGTTGTTTTTCTTTTAACGTGGCATTTTTGAGTTGGTGGGAGGTGAATGTGAGTCACTTGTCTCGTATAACATTTGGTTGAACTGCAATTTTTACAAATGCGGTATGTTCCAGTCCAGTGGTTGTTTAGTAAGGACTTTATGTGCATAGCCAGCGTCTAGATGGGCACTAGGGCATATGGATGTCTCTACTGCTAGTACTTGATTGATACTAGAGCACCAAAACCAAATCATGAGAGGCGGTATGGCAGACATTGGGTACATTCCACATGCCTCTGACCATAGGTGTCATAATAATTTTTAAACCGTAATTTTGACATGCAACCTGCTGTTCTACCAATTCTAATTCATACACTGCCGTTTCTGCTTTTAACTTGATGCTCAATACCAGGAGCTGTATCAGAACTTGTATGAAAGTACCCTACAAGGGGTTGCCAATTGAGTCATCTATTTCATTTACATTTCTGTTTCTGCATTATTGAGTCTTGCCTGTCCTCTCAATTGTAGGACTTGATGCCACCTTGAGTTTGCACCAAGGTAAAGCTGAAGCTTGTTACCTGATTTTTGCGGGTAAGCTAAAGCTAATATAGTGATCTGGATAGCACATTGAGTGTTGTTGGATTGCTATCAACAATATGGTTAGTTAATAATGACTTTTAATTCTTGTGAGCCAGTAGGAATGAGTGCTTTGTTTTGTTGTTTTGATGTATAAAGTATGAGTGTGTCCCTTTGAAACATTTTATTTCTTTCAGGCAAACACCCACCAGTGGACTCCTAATTGAGGGGTCTTCCACTCCAACCACTGGTTTTGTATACCATTGATTTGTTATATCTTCTGCACCATAGTGCCACTGTTGCACACACTTTATTACAGTATCCAGAAGGTCCTGGTCCAGGGGCACCATAATAAAGTTTGTTGCACACCCTGGAGTTAGTTTTATTGCACATTCATATTTATTTTTTACCCCTCACCACACCCTGCTCCCCTACAGGTTTAGTATACCTCTTTCTAAGAAAACATCCCTGAGCTCCTCCCTCTCAGAGAGGGGGTTGTAGTCCACATTATGAGTAGCTTAATAATGCCAGGAGGTTACCCTATGATGAAGCCACCCTCGGTTGGAGAGGGAAACCATCCTTTAAAGGGGTCATCCCTGTAGCACTCTTCCATTCTCCTCAGACCCAGAGGTTTCTTTTGTGTTGTCAGAACCTGCGGATTCAGCACAAAAGATAGGCCACTTTTTGTTTATTGACTGTTGCACACAACTTTCAGGCACACACACCCACTGACTAATTTATAACAATACTTCTGCCTTCTATGTAGGACAGTGTTTTAGAAGGAAGGTTTTAGTCAGTCAGCAGAGATAGCATCTCAGTGGATGACTGCTGCCCAGACCGCAACTTAGGTTATGGAGGACAGCTTTGAGGCAGAATCAGATACTGCGACAGCATCTGAGGGGAGGAAAATGGGGCAGAATCTGGAAGTGATTTTTTAGTTCCATCCGATGACTCGTCTTCCAGCGTTTCTGAGGGACATGATGATGGGCAGTCGTGCTGTCCCTTTACAAGCAGAGTCTTTGTAGCAGAGCGACCGTAGCAGGGTAGACCAACCGATGGAGCAGGCATGTGGGGCGGCAAGCACAGAGAGAGTGCTCTCTTCGCAGCCCTCAATTTAGTACAGCCGCTCACTAGCGACGCTGGATGTAAAGTTGATACAGCCAATTTTTTTGCTGATTGACAACAACTCTCTTTTTGGATGTTGACTTCCTTGAGCAAATTGTGCAGCAAACAAATTTTGAAGCAGAACAATATCTGAAGGAGCAAGAGGCACTCTAGGGACTCATTCTAGGGCACACTGGTGGAATCCCACTTCACTTGGGAGCCCCATTGACCTTGGTTTCATCCGTTCCTGTCGCGGGCAATAGGCCCAGCCACACAAGTGGGGCAGCGTTTAAGTCGGCACAAGCAGGCTAACGCTACGTGGTAGGAATTTTGAGGATTCCGGAAGTTTCCATCAGAGAATTGTAAGGAAAATATGGGATTTGAGGCAAAGTTTGAGGTTTGCATGTCATTGTGGCTAACAAACTCTTGTCGGATGTATGCAAGGCAAACCACCCTGGAATACCCTGATTGTCTAGATTTAAAAATTGTCTGTGGTTCATAGTTTTGCATGGATTACGTTACAGCACTGCCCCAAATAACGCAGCTACCCCTATTGCTTATCTCTCAGCATAGCGCTTTAGGTCCTTTTGTGTTGCGGTCTCTTGGCCCACCCACACAGGTGAGGTACGGGTCTTATCAGGAGATGTGTGGGAGCTCAGGTTCGTAGGAAATTTGAGGTTCTCCGTAGATTACAGAACTTTCTGTCATGGAAATGTGAGGAAAATGTGTGCTTCCTACCACAGTTTGCCGTTTGCTAGGGCTCCTGGATAAATTTACCTACTGAGAGCTACATAGGTTATGCACCGCTGGACTCCCTTGGTAGACTAGTTTTAAAAGGTTTCTCATGGTGCCAGCCGAGCTAGGGCCCAAAATCCCCAGCTAGCCACAATGCAAAAAAAAGGGTTTTCAATGCAAAAATGTGACGTGTCTAAGTTCTGTTTTGGGCCCTATCCTGTTGCGGAGACTAGGCTTTTCCACACAAGTGAGGTACCATTTGTATCAGGAGACTTGTAAGAATTCTGGGTTGTAGAAACTTTGTGGCTTCCCGCAGATTCCAACAGTTTTCCTCACAAAATGTGAGGAAAATGCGTGTTTTTAGTAAATGTTTGAGGATTACAAAAGGATTCGGGGTAAAATTACTTAGTGAGGACCATGCAAGCCATGCACCCCTGGACTCGCCTGGTTGTCTAGTTTTCAAAAGTGTGCAGGTTTGCTAAGTTCCGATAGGTGCTGTCTGAGCTAGGCCACAAAGTCCACAGCTAGCCACATTGCAAAAAAGGGGCAGTTTTCTGTAGAGAAATGTGATGTGTCCATGTTGCATTTTGTACCATGTCCTGTTGAAGGCACAAGGCCTACCCACACAAGTGAGGGGCCATTTTTATCAGGGGACTTGGGGTGATGCAAGGATGAAGGAAGGTCCAACACAGAAATGTAAGGAAGATGTGCTTTTAGGACAAATTTTGAGGTTTGCAAGGGATTCTGGGTAACGTATCCTGGTGAGAGTCACACAAGTCACCCCATCCTGGATTTCCCTGGGTGTCCAGTTTTCAAAAATTTTCAGGTTTGCTAGGTTTCACTTGGTGCCGTCCGAGGATGCTTGGGGGAATGCTAGGTGGAAGGAAGTTTGTGGCTCCCCACAGATTCCAGATCTTTCCATCAAAGAAATGTGAGGAAAAGGAGTTTTTAGTCAAAGTTTGAGGTTTTTGGGGATTCTGGGCAAAAAAAGGATATCTGGTGCAAGCCACACGTCACCCCACCCTAGATTTCCCTGGGTGCCTAGTTTTAAAAAATGTATGGGTTTGCTAGGTTTCACTAGGTGCCTGCTGAGCTAGGCCCAAATTCCACAGCTACCCATATTACAAAAAATTTATCTGTGGAAAAATGTGTTTTGTCCATGTTGCATTTTGGCCTGTTTCCTGTCACCAACACTAGGCCTACCCACATAAATGAGGTACCATTTTTATCAGGAGACTTGAAGGAAAGCTAGATGAAAGGAAATGTGTGGCTTCTCGCAGATTCCAGAACTTTTCATCACAGAAATGGGAGAAAAATATGTTTTATTAGTCAAGGTTTGAGGTTTGCAAGGGATTCTGGGTAAAAAAAGGCTGGTGGGAGCCATGCAAGGTACACCCTGGATTCCTCTAGGGGTATAGATTCCAAAAATATACAGGTTTGCTAGGTTTCCCTAGGTGTTGGCTGATCTAGGACCCAAAATCTACAGCTATCACATTGCAAAAAAGAGTGAATTTTCTATGGAAAAATGTGATGCGTCCATGTTGCGTTTTGGCGCGTTTCCTGTCACACTAGGCCTACCCACACAAGTGAGGTACCATTGTTATTGGAAGACATGTGGGAAAATAGAATAGTGGAACATTTGTTATTACCAATATGATTTCCCTGCATTTGTGCCTTTCAAATGTAAGCCAGTGTGTAAGAAAGCAACATTTTCAAAAATACCCTCTGAATCACATGCTAGTATGGGTACCCACACATTCAGAGATGTACAAATAACCACTGCTTCTAAACTCCATATCTTGTGCCCATTTCAGAAATGCATAGTTTTCTTTGATACCCATTTTTCACTTTGCATATTTCACTATATGAATCGGTCTATACTCAAGAAAAACGATTGTCCCCTGCAGCTCAGTTGTTGGCTCTGGGTACATCGGGTTCTTGGGGAACCTACAAACCCTATATATAAACACAACTAGAAGGGTCTCAGGGACATAATGGTATATTGTTTTAGTATATCGGCCATTGCAACAAAATGTTACAGCTGAAAATGGTGGAACAAATGGCTCTTTTTCCTGCTCATTTTCAATATTTATTTATTTTAACAGATAGTTTGTTTGGGAAACCCTTAAGGGATATACACATGTGACCCTTTGCTGAATTTGGAATTCTGTCTACGTTTCAGAAATCTATAGCTTTTGTCAGTCACCCATGGGTTTCATACTGGTTTCCACCACAAGCTGGAAGACGGTCGAGCTCACAAAAAATAGGAAAAATGAGGTACCTCGTTGAAAAATGCTAAAACTGGGGTAAAAAATGTGTTTTTTAAATTCAGCTCTGCATCTTCCCAAAAGCCGGGAGGATAATGAATTTAGAACATCAAACCGTTCATTGATGCCATTTTTAGCAGAAAAAAACAGACATTTTTATCCAGAGCACTTTTTTACTATTTTTCTGAAAAAACTCCAAATGTTGCTATATTTTTTCAGTTCCCTCAATGGGAATCCACAAACCCTCAGTACCCTTAGAATCCCCAGGGTGTTGGTAAAGGGGACGCAAATTTGGCATGGATACATTATGTGGACAAAAGGTTATGGAGGCCTAAGCACAAACTCTCCCAAATAGCGAAAAAGGGGTTCAGCGCTGGGGGAGAAAAGCCCCAGCAATTAAGTGGTTACATTTGATTCATCTGATGCTGACATCTTCCTCATAGAATTTCCCTGTGACACTTTCAATGATTTATTTAGAATGGGGAAGGCCCTTTATGGAACCTGATTGGTTGAAATGTTGCTTGCTGTATGTGAATCTTTTTTGCATCTTTTTCTTTATAATATACAAATTCATACTGCGTGATCATTTTAAATATGTGTGCTCTTACAACATTTTTCCTTCAATTTTTCTGAATAATTTAACTTGTGATCTGAAGGAAATTGGCATTAAAACCCTTATGGTTTGGACACACTTCAAGTACACAACTAAAGGTCCTACGCCCAGTGGGGTATTCTTTTTCATGATTTTACTAAGAGATTAAGATTCAAGAAACTGTGCTCTATCACTATGCAGATATCTTGAACAATTTATGCACAAGCCCTTTTGCATACAAATGTAATCTGTAATAAAATCTTAGACAATTTCTGCCCACTGGTTCTCAACTTCTGAACATGAGATTTCTTAGGATGTTCATATAGATTAGATTACTTACATCATTTGTAGTATGCCTAGACATTTGATAAACTTCATAGGTACATAGTTTATGTGTTGTGAATGGGAGGGAGATTTTAAGCATAGAAAGCTGAACATCGATATCATTAACGAATGTGTTTATTTGGATGAGATATCTACATCTGAAATGAAGATCACGGTAAGGCTTTTTCTTTTTGTCCTGCCCATCTAAATTCAGATCAGATAGCTGTTTTTTGGAGCTATTTCCAAACAACACCAGTTTGCTCACCTGGGCACATCCAGTTCTCAAACAATCCCTATCACCTGTGGAGTCCCGCATGGTTCTATACTGTCAACCGGCCATCTTCAGCGTCTACATGGAGATACTTGGTACAGATAACAACATTTAGGTTCACCAATATGTCAATGATACACAACTCTTCTTGAAAGTTCCTTCTGCTTCAGACAGCCAGTGCTTCAAACTCTGTGTGTACATTATTCATACCTCGATGTCTATCTCCCACCAAAAGCTCAACCCAACCAAGTCAAAAAAGAAACAGTACAAAGCTGGTTCAATGACATTAACTGAAAGGGCTTCAAACTCCAACTTTCACTAAATGTCAAGTGACTTTGATTCACCCTGGAAACCACCCTCACCCTCAAAGAACACATTGTCAAAAAAAAAACTAGAACAGTCTGCTACCAGCTCTCTTTTCGAAAGAAAGAGAAACAGCTTCTTCCACAAAGCAACCCAAAAACTGCTGTTCTTGCTCTCGTACTGTTGCATCTGGATGGTGATATCGCCCTGCTCCATTGCCTCTTAGACTCCCCTAAGGCATCATAAATGCTGCAGCACTGTATCAACTTCATTGAAATGCCATATGTGTAGCATGTGGTTCTTGCAATTACGTGGATCACCAAGTTTGTAGTGTTAAAAGGTATGTGTAAATGGTTTGATGCAAGCAAGACAAAACCGTTTTTGTGACCCGAGCGTGGTGAATGCAGTTAGATCCTTGCATTCAGGTGCTATTTTAAATGTGTAATATTGTTTTGCATTTTTTACGCACAGTGTTGTTGACTAGTGAGGTGCTGTGTGAATTTTGTACTGCAAGTGTGCATATCTGTCTGCTTAAATGTCTATAGTCTAAGACTAATCAATATGAATGATCTGGTTTCACTACTGGAAAAAAGGATTGTTCATTGGTGAGGTGCAAGGCTACATAATGGCTTGATAGTCATGTTGTATTAAATGTTCTCTAATATGTTGTTTAGCTTCATGCTTAATGGGATATTGTTGTTACACCTACAGGCAGGACCTTATTGGTGTAACATGAAAAGGTGAATCTTGATCCCAGCCAACATAGTTGTGGTATAATGCTGGCGCTTGTGCAAGGGCCCACTCCATGGCATATGCTTGTGTAACTCCTTCAGGAACGAGGATGGAGAAGCAGAGTATTATTATATCTTCCCCATATGGGACAAACTTAGGTGGCCAATCCCACTCAGCCAAGAGAATGTCATTTGTTTGTGTAAAATTTTCCCCAAATAGTATTTTAATGGTGCAGGGTATATCACCCTCAATTTTGGTGACCAAATCATATAATCTGCCTGGGGAAATAACTCTCTAATCTGGTGTTTCCACCTGAACAAAATCATTAGTTGCTCTCGCCACCAGAAACTCTTGAAGATTCTGGCGAACTATCGTGACCTCTGCAGTGCTGTCTAGAAGAGTCTGCATCCACTCCTGGTTCTGAAGCAGCTTCCCCAATATGTGTGCCATATTTAAGAGAAATACCTCCACCTTCTACTTCATGAATTGTGGCTTCTGTTGTGGAAGTTTCTCTTCCTTTTTATGGTGGTGTCAGATGAGCGTTGTGAGCTGTTTTTCAATTTTACATCCTCTTCTGATCTGCGCTCTGATCATCCTCCCCTCCTTTTTTTGGATGGTTCCTGCAAGGAATGAGAAGGAAGTGTATTAGTATACTGATGCACATCAGGCTGTTTAATTGTTTCACGGTTACTCAAATCATAGCATTTTTCAGAGGAATCCGGCTGCGGAGATCCACCTTGTGACTTTGTTTTTTCATATTTTTTTGTTTATCCCAGTGATTTTTAGAAGACTCTGGTGCCTGTTTCATGTTATCCTTATTATAATTACTCTTCAGTTGTGGTTTATTATGTCTAGCTCCCAAATTATCTCGACCTATATATGTATAGGTTTCAGCAATAATTTTTGGTAGTTCTCTTTACTGATCCATTAACGGACCCTGTGCAAGGTGTTGGCGTACTGTCAAAGCTGCTGCTTCTCCTTTAATATTGCTTAAAATTATTGAGGCTACTGTGGCATAATTGCCAATCATTTTCATCCCCAAATGCAGGGCAGGGGCTGCCCTGTATTCATTTTGAATCTGCTTTAGCACTTCATGCAAAACAGCAATGGATGGTGTACCATGGGTGATGGTATATATTGCATCAAAAACTGTGCCTCAAGTGGTACATTCATCTACTGGGGAAACCATCCCTAAAGGTAGGCACATTGTGAGAATTCTATGTTTATCTTGGGGTCCCGTATGGGGAAAAACTGCTTCGAGCTGACTTGTTTTTTGTTCAATTCAGAACACAATTTCTTCCCATCTGGTGGGAACCTTACCCAAAACTGCATTCATAATAACTGGACTAATTGCAGACATTGCTAAAGGCGGCAGGGCAGTTTGAATAGCCCTCACTCGGTTTGTTGTTATTTTTCGCACAACAAACTGTGTTAAATGTCTGTACAGTCTATCTAGACCTCTGTAAAGGGTATGAAGCTCTACTACTGTTAGGGCTCCTATTTGTGGATATGGTGCATAGCCGGCTAAGACCAGCCATGTTGCCCTGTCATTGCTGAGGTACCAAGACGTACAATGTTTATTGGATATGGTAGGGTGCCTTGGAACTAATTTGTGTGTTCCTGAAATGATAATTATATTTCTAAATCTTCATAGGCTCTGTATTGGCCTGGTATTCGAGCTTCTGTGTATGAATGGAATACTCCTGTCTTGGCATCTGCTGCAGGAAAAGTGACCCATGAATAGAATACCGCTGGTATTCACTTCGTGGGCCTCTACCGCAAAGATAACATCTTCTCCAGTAAGAGGAAGCCCTTGTTGTTCTAATATTTGTATTACTGCATGTCTGCATTTTAGTGGCATAACCACTGGTGCTGCATTTGCCATTTTTACGAACGGAATTCAGAGAAGGGAAAACTATAGTGGGGTGATCCTTTTAAAAGGTTGAAGCTTGAACAACCTACAGACATAAATAGAGGTTCTCTCCTTTAGCTGAGGAGGATTATTCCATAACATCACAGACGTCTCCGTATGAGGTGACTATAGGCTTTAGGCACACATAAGAACTACTCAGGAGACCCATTAAATAATTACCTGACCTCTATTGTTGGTAGTGCCACATCGTACAGTTCCTACTAATCAAGTAGGACTGTGTGGTTGGACAACATATGCATCAAAATATGGGAGCTGAGTCCACGCAGATTATCAGAATATGTTGGCCCAATTCCTGGCTAGCTCAGTGTGGCATCTGGACCCCTAAACCTGTCAGGGAACGGAATGTGTTTGCAACTTCAGAACATGACCACTCTGAACCCCCCCAAAGTAATAGTAGAAGGTATCTGCTCTGTCTGCTTACCTTGGGCATGCCCAAAGAGAGACATAAGAAATATGCAAATTGGCATTTCAACCATTATAACGTTGCAGTGATTATATGAGTGCATATCATAATGAAAACCCTGTCTACACTGACTCTACTCAAGAGAGCGTAATAAGAAGTCGATTCTGCCAGATCTGTTGGAGCAGCTTGACTCCCCATTTACCTGTATCCGGAAGCCAGTCTGGTGTAGAACAGGTCGCCGTCCCTTTCAGGATAGTGATGGAAGTCAGCAGGGCTGGCAATCAGTCACAGGCAAATGTGCAGGATAATACATGGAAGTACTCTTCTGCCGAGACAAAGCTCAGAAGCAGTTTATATAATAAAACTGGCTCCGTTCACACTGTGTCTGAGGTTCTGTGCTAAGTCATTGTATGTATTTCGGATTCAGAGCTGTCTCCAAACAGACAGCAGCATACAAGGGCAGCATGCTCAATGTTCTTTATCTTTGAACAAAATGTACAGTGTTGTGATAAAATGATACATACGTTATCATGTATGTGCAAAGTATGTTAAAAGCCACCATCTAAAAAGATGTCAAGTTTAAATATGAACTTGTAAAATGGAAGCTTTTGTGCATGGGCCCTGTTGAAACCCACAACAGTATGGTAAACTGCTTATGACATGACAGGGCAGGCCAGAGAGAGTGATATCCAAGTTCACAAACCAACACACACAGAGGCTGATGCACCCAGACAACAAGCATATAGGCATGCATAATGTGCCACACAGCAAAGATATATTTAGACTTCACGCAAGCAGACACTCAGAGGGGCTGACTATAAGTGTCCAGATTTGGCCCTGTTAAGTTCACTTACACCCAGAGTTACTGTTAAGGGGCTACCGGTAACTCCAGGAGGAGGACGGATTCAATGAAGATTACACTACAGACCAGGAGGATCCTACTTCTACTACTACTGCTACTTACTAGGGTGATAGGTAATTGCGGCTTTTATTCCATCTGTAATTTTTTTATTTCTCTCTGGAAATTTTACCCAGTAATATCAGCTGCTTTCGGCAGTTGGAGTCCCCAAATGAAATTTGCCAGGTTGGCAGCTTCACCGGAAGGAGTTTGAAATTAGTCCTTTAGAGGGAAAAGGGTGAAAGAACACAAAGAACTAAGGGCCATATGTATCAAGGCGAATTGCGATCGCAAATGCTGAAATTCACAGAATTTCAGCTTTTGCGATCGCAATTTGGCCTAGTGCTATGTATGAAAGCACAACTTCTCTCGCAAATTAAGGAATCGCAAAATTTGCGATTCCTTATTTTGCGAATGCATTTAAGGAATCGCAAATTGCGATTCCTTAAATGGAATGTATGAAGCACCCAAGTTGTGCGAATATGGCATAAGGAATCGCAAATTACCACCAACTACAGGTTGGTGGTAATTTGCGATTTCTTTCAAAAATGCACATTTTTGCATTTTTCAAAGTGGCATGTGGCGCACACACATGCCCTTAGGGCATGTATGTGCGCCACATGTGCACATATGCTCATTTCAGGGGTGCAACAGGGTGTCCTTTTGACACCCTGGCACACTTGAAATTGCATTCTCAATTTGCGATTCTCTAATTGGGAATCGCAAATTGAGAATGTCTTCCCATTCATTCCTATGGGACTCTAGGCCCATAGGAATGAATGGGGAGGTATTCCTTAATTGCGAATCGCAATTTGCGAATCGCAATTAAGGAATATGTAGGATTTGCAAAATTTATTGCAAATCCTACATACATAGCGTTTGCGATTCTCAAATAGCGATTCTCAAAAATTCGCTATTTGAGAATCGCAAAACCTAACATTGATACATATGGCCCTAAGATGCAAGTTTCATATCCCTTAAACCATGTTATGTTGAAATGCCTAATCATTTCTTTGCCTCTCTTTACCGAAAACTCATCTATTGGATAAAGCAATATTTCAGTCTCCACATCCTTTCAAATACTGCCCCCTTTGAAATGATCACCTGCCAGTTACAATGCAGTGCTATATGCATGTGCATTAATTGATAGTGCCTTTGCTATATTCATACATATGTAGCACTGCAATTCCATACCTTCTTTTCCGTCATATTATCATATGACACAAGTCGGTTTAGCAGCTAGTTCATCTGGACTGGCTATTGTGATTCCCGCCCTGAACATTTGCTTAACAACTCATTGATAATACATGCATTGGGTAGTTCACACAAATGAAGAATACAATGTCCAAAATTCTGTGATTTGTTAAATTAAAGCCCAGGACCAAGAACAAGCTGTCCAGTGTACAGTGAGAGTAAACTGGCTAAAACGCTACTTATTTATGTATTCTTGGTTCAAATAAAATGCAGCTTAGCCTTGTAGAAGATGCAATAATACAAGAAAAAGCTTCATATTAATTGGAGTTAATTTATTGTGCTTAACAAACATTTGATGTGTATGATGGCTTACTTCTGTATAGATTTTAAAGGTTTTTGCCTTTTGTTTTCACCACACTGCTTATATGTAATTATTTTATGATGGCATGCATAGCTATCATCATCATCATTCCAATCAGTAGACAACTAAACACTAGAAGATCAAAAACATGATTCTAAACAGTGGAAGATCAAGAACAGGTAAAGGAAGGAGCTGGTGAATCTGCTATAGGGAAATAATTCCATGGTGCACCAGAAATGCTCAGGAATGACTTGCCTTTGGCCTTTTTTCTCACACTCTGAGGTGGGACCATAAGAGATTTCTCAGCTGACCTAGTAAGGCAAGAGACAGAGAAGTAATGCTTCAGATAATCTGGAAAATTGCCAATTAGAGACACAATTGAGAGTTTTAAAACTAATTTGTGCTGCTACCGGTAGCCAGCGCATATCTTGCATCTATTGAGAAATAAGTGCCTTCGTTAGCATATTGAGAACAGCTCCTGCAGCAGAATTCTGCAACACCTGCAACTTATTCAGTTCAGATTTCAAGGTCTCTGCCAGTAAAGAGTTCCCATGATCCAGCTTTGCTCTAGTCACAGTCCTGGCATTACATGCTGTACATTCATGAGGTAGTGAGTAACAGGATTTATGTAGGTGCATGAGATGATAATTGAAGGATTGAAAAACCTTATTTACCTGACCATCTATTGTTAGCTGTTGTATATTTCCTCTTCTCTCAACATGGCCCTCTGCTATCATTAAGCCTTTCTTTGTGTTTCTTCCTCTCCCTTCCAGAATACCTGCGAGTAGTCTAGCACGTTACAGTTTGTGTATTTTAAGCTGGTCTTACCCTTCGCAAAGATAAATACTCTTTTCTTGTTGACCAGATTGAGTACCTAGGGCATTAAATCGCGGTCTCTGGAATAAAACCAAGGATAAATCTTTTGGCAGCCATTCAATTAGCTCCCAGTCCATCTGATAAGGATCAATTAAGGTCCTTCATGGGGTTAATAGAATACTACTCCAAATTTGTAAAGAATTTCTCTGATAAAACTTTGATTTTAAGACAACTACTTAAAAAAGGCGTAAAATGTGTGTGGGGAGAACAGCAATCCATTTGTTTTGACCTCATCAAAAAAGAGATTTGTGAAGCGAATGTATTGGCACCTTTCGACACTAAACGCACCTCTGTCATCATGGTTGATGTCAGTGCCACAGGTTTGGGTGTTGTGCTTCTACAAATCTATCCTGAAGGTGAAAAAACTGTTGTCTTTGCTTCCTGAACACTCACTTCTTCTGAACAGAACTACTCTGTGATTGAGCGAGAGGCTCTCGCAGCTGCTTGGGGTGTTCAGTACTTCCGCACCTATCTTTGGGGCACATGATTCATACTTAAGACGGGCCATAAACCTTTGGTCAAAATCTTGACACCTGGTGGTGCGGGTAAAGGCTCAGCTAGATTGGCGAGACTAGCTGCCAAACTACAAGAGTACCAGTACGAAATCTCTCACATTCAAGGCTTGAGGAATCTTCAAGCAGATTGCCTTTCCAGACTTTCTATCAAATGGCAGGATTTACATAGTTCATCCTTTACAGTGGCCAATGAGGAGGGAGTTGTTGCCTCTGTTCAAGATATAGTTGCTGTTGGTGAGGGAACCTTTACCTGTGATGATTGGTTCAAAGCAATGGCCGCTGACCATGTCCTCGGGCGGTTATGGATTTGGTCAAGCTAGGCTCCAGACGCGAGAGTTGCGTGCTTGTTTCAGTGCGTCCTTACCTTAAGATTTTGGACGAATTGTCTATGTGTGGAGAAAATGTTCTCATGAGAGGAGACAGATTCATTCCTCCTTCAGGCTTAAGGCCAAAACTTATCAAATTGGCCCATGAGGGGCATTTGGGGCAAACCCTGACCCAACGCAGGTTGAAAGTTGACTTTTGGTGGCCGGGCATGGATCAGCAGGTGTCTTCTTGGATTGAGAAGTGTTTGGTGTGCAAGGAGGGAGAGAAAAGACTTAAAGTTGGTGTAGATTCAGTCATGGGTCAGATTGCAAATCCCAACAGCCCTTGGCATAGCGTTTGCCTGGATTTTCTAGGGCCCATGGATGAACTTCCTTCTACCCAACGTTTTGCCATTGTGGTCATTGATGTCTTTTCTAAGTGGTTGTGTGTGGACTTTGTTAAAGATATCACCACAGAGAGCACCATTTCTTTCTTGAAGGGTTTGTTTCAAGAGGAAGGCTATCCCTCTGTGCTAATCACTGATAATGGCACCCAACTTGTGTCTCACAACATGTGCTCTTTCCTTGCTGAGTGTGGGGTATAGCATCGTCGCACTTCACTATACAACCCACAGGGGAATGGTCTGTGCGAGAGAGCCAACCGAGTTGTTAAAGGCATAATTCAAATGGCTTGTTCCAGTGGAAGAGTGGCTCATGAAATGGTGCGAGAAATCATTTGGGCTTATCGTACCACCAAACACAATCAGAGTGACAAGTCCCCTTTTGAACTTATGCGTGGTAGACTTCCTGGTACCAAGCTCACTCCTTCGTGGATTAAAGAATGGGTTACTAAAGGTGGTCATCTAGGTTCTACACCCATTATTGTTTCGCAGGGGACTTCTAGCCACATTTCCAAAGGTGACTTGGTCAAGGTCAAACCTGGTAGGGTGTCTAAGGGCTTAACCAAATTTAAGGCAAAGATGTTTTCCCTCACTATGTGGTTTTGACGAATGGCGAAAAATGGAATCTTCGCTGTGTGGCCTTATACCAAAAGAACACAGATTCTCGTCCCCTTGATATGGTCGAGCCCAGGGTTGGGATTTCTCAAAGCAATAGTGGTTACATGCTGTCTGAAATGGAGGATGTTGTCTACAATTCCGTTGTTGACAATCGAAGGGAGGTAGGTGGTGGTGATGCCTGTGGTGGTGGTGATGCCTGTAATCTTAGCAACAATTCTCAAAGTGCTATTGTTCCTCTAGGGACCAGGAGTTTGAGGTGTCGCAGACCTCCTGCTTATTTAAATGATGACTGTTGTCAGTAATACTTATACTTCTGTTCTTTGCTCTTCATTTCTTTTGTGTGTAAAGGGGGAAGGTGTGTTATATATTTCCTCTTCTCTCAACATGGCCCTCTGCTATCATTAAGCCTTTCTTTGTGTTTCTTCCTCTCCCTTCCAGAATACCTGTGAGTATTCTAGCACGTTACAGTTTGTGTATTCCTAGATTGTCAGTTGTTCGTCTGGTCAGCAGATGAAGTGTTCGCTCAGCTGTTTCTATGAATAAATCTACGTTTACTACCTTATGAAGTCTACGTGCTGCATTCTTCTATACGACATTAGCCTTTCATCAAAGACAACTCCCATGGTGTTAACCTTATCTTTAACATGAATTTGGCGTGCTCACTGAATATTGAAGACAGAATATCAAGTCATGGAAATATTGAGGACAAAATATTGAAACTGAAATATTGAAAGGTGAGTAACTATGGATTTCTAAACCTAACTCCACGTCTATGTACATATATATAAAAAAAATGTTACAGAGACGTTATAGTCAGGCTCAGGTTTTACTCTTACAAAACCAGAGAAAATTCAGCAGATATAGTTAGCTGAGCTAACTATAACTTGCACCCCCGCAATGCACTGCTTATGACCTCACATATTACATCACTCATGACATGGTCAGTGACATCACTGATGACATCACTGATGACATCTCAAATGATATCACTGTACTATGTACGAGTGAAACCTGAATCTAACCATAACAGCCCTGTAACTTTTGATTTTTGCAGTGAATTTCTAAGGTTTTTTTCATTCCATTTCCTAACTACAACGTCCCTGTAACCTTTTTTCCCCAGTGAATTTCTATGTTTTTTTACAAGTAGTAGTCGCATTTGCAGAGTGCTGGAGAAAGGGGGCTGGGTCTCCAACCAGACCTCATGAATCCCACTGTGTACGACTTCCAGGAGGTACCAGGAGGGCTTCTTGGCCCCCAAGGCCCCACAGGAGTAAAGTGGACTTCATCCACCAACCAGTAGGGCACCATGAGCCATGTTTGCAGATTGGTGGAGAAAGGGAGCATGGCCTTCGAAGACCTCTTAGCAATCCCCCTGTGTGGGACTTACTGGTAATAACAGGAGGGATTTTCAGCCCCGGGGACCCAATCCCCCTGGGCCTGGCCTGTAGTATGGGTGTCCTCGTCCCACCCACTTTTTAAATGTTGGGGACCGTGGGCGGAGCATGAGGGCCTCTGCAGTCCCTGCTGGCTCCCCACCTCCTGCGGGAGCCAGCGTTGCTTTGAGACCCAGGGAGTTGCTAACATGCAGCTCCCTGGATCTCAAAGCAATTTGTCTGTGTCCCTGCTCGCTTGACAGCGGGCAGGGAAGCAGGCATGCTCCACTTTCAGCAAGAGAGAACATTTTCTGCTCTCGCTTGCTGAAAGCGGAGCACTGTTTGCTATGGCTTGCGAGAGCGGTGCTCCGACCAAGCCATAAAAAACTGCAATGTCCCAGAGGTGTGCAACCGGGGCATTGCTAGAGCCATGGGGGGTAGTGGGCCATCTAGGGCTCCAGGAGTGGGGCTGTGCAGCCCCCCTCCTTTCTTTGTTATAACCTCAGTGCATATTTCCTGGGGAGGTGCTGGTCCTTGGGCTGTGAGGGGGGTCAGAGCCCCCCCATAAATATTATATTTAACCCCAGGGAGGTGGCAGTCCCCAAGGGCTGCAGGAGTGCGGGCCCCCTGCATTTCTGTTATGCTTTGCCCCGTGCAGGTTGCGGTTCCTGGGGCTGCGGGGAGGCCACATGGGCCCCTCACATTAACTTGCCCTGAGGAGATGGCAGTCCCCAGGTCACAGAGTTAGCGCGAGGGCAACCCCCACTTAAATGATTAAGCATGCCCCGGGTAGGTGACGGTTCCCGAGGCTTTAGGGATTCTAGGAGGGGGGCCCTGTATGCCCACCTCCTACATATTTACACATGCCCCCGGGACCTGGCCCACCCGGGGGCCAATTAGAAATGAAGCGTGGTCACCAGTAGGTAGTTATAGTTAGGACCAAAGTTTCCATAGGAAAAGCATTTTTTGTTTTGCAAATTGCTTTGGTGCCACTTGACGAATCTTCACGACATTTTCAGAAAACGTCCCCATTTCAGTTCAGCTGCTGTGTGGAAAGTTTTGGGGTGATCCCCAGGGCATTACATGACAATATTGTGAGGGGCCGCCACCTCCCTGGGGCTTTAATTAGAGATAATGTGGGGGAGCCGTGCGGACCCTCTGCAGCCCCGGGAACCACCACCTTCCTCTGGCTTTACTTAGAGAAAATGCGAGGTGGCAAATAGAAACAAAGGAGGCGAGCCATGAAGCCCCCCCTCTTGGAGCCATGCATGGCCTTGGGACCACCACCATCCAGGGCTGGCTTCTGCAATGTCCTGTGGTGTCCCCCTGGGACACTGCAGTTTGCTATGACTTGGCAGGAGCATTACCACTCCCGCCAAGCCATAGCAAACTCTGCTCCGATTTTAGTAAGCTAGAGCAGAAAAAATGGTCTTGCTTACTAGAAGCAGAGCAAAATTGCTTTTGGACAGATGGAGCTGCATGTTCAGCAGCAGCCTCTGTCCAAAAGCAATGCAGACTCCGGCAAGGGGCCTTCAGCCTCGCCTGCAGTCCCCAACATCAGAAACTGGCTGCCCTGGTGGGACCAAGACACCCAGTAATGTGGCCAGGCCCCAGAGGATGGAGTCACCGGGGGCAAAATCGGCCCCGGAGGGTGGTAGTGTGGCCCCCCTTTCATATTTAAAAAATAAAATAAAGGGCAGTCCCAAGGGAATGGGGGTACCCGTGGCAAAATCAACCCAGGGAAGGGAGGCCATGTGGCCCAAATTCCTTTATGAAAAAAATTAAAAATTAAAAAACAAAAAGCCGGACCCCGAGGGCTTGGGTTCCCGGGGACATATATGGCCTGGGAGGTGGGCCACACAGCACCCATTCCTTTATAATTTAAAAAAAAGAAAAAAGAAAAAGCTACCGGCACGATGCCGGACGCCCTGCCCCCTTTTCTGCACCACTCTGCAATAGTGTCTCCTAGTGCACTGCTGGTTGGGGGATGAAGTCCCCTTGCCTCCTAAGGGTCCTTGGAGGCCAACAAGACACCCTGTTACCTCCAGTAAGTCCCACACAGTGGGATTGCTAAGAGGTCTTCAGAGGCCATGCCCTCTTTCTCCACAACTCCACAAAACCATCTCCTGGTGCACTACTGGTTGGGGAATGAAGTCCTCTTGGATGCTGAGGGACCTTGGGGGCCAAGAAGCCCTCCTGGTACTTTCTGTAAGTCCTACACAGTGGGATTCCTGAGAGCTGGTTAGAGGCCCTCCCTCTTTCTCCACCACTCTGCTAACACCATTACTACTTAAAAAACCATAGAAATTCACTGAAAAAAATAAAGGTTACATGGAAGTTAGGAATTAGCATTTAAAAAAACCTTGAAAATTCTCTGAAAAAAACAAAGGTTACAGGGAAATTGTAGTTAGGCTCAGGTTTCACTCATACAAAACCAGTGAAATTCAGCAGTTATAGTTAGCTGAGCTAACTATAACTCGTGCTCCCACAAAGCACTGCTTATGACCTGATATATTACATCACTCATAACATGGTCAGTGACATTACTGATGACATCACTGATGGCATCTCAAATGACATTACTGATGACATCATCCAGTGACTGTGAGTGTTTTAAAAACATTTAGGACTGTTAAATGTATATACCAAGGTGTATTGGTGTCTCAGTGAATGTATGGGTGAGTGACTGGTTTTGTGAATGTCTGTATCAGTCTGTCAGTTTGTGCCTAAGTGGCTGTATGGGTCTCTGCAAAAACAAAGGTTACAGGGACATTATAGTTAGGCTCAGGTTTCACTCATACAAAACCAGTGAAATTCAGCAGTTATAGTTAGCTGAGCTAACTATAACTCATGCTCCCACAAAGCACTGCTTATGACCTCATATTACATCACTCATAACATGGTCAGTGACATTACTGATGACATCACTGATGATATCTCAAATGACATTACTGATGACATCACTGATGACATCTCAAATGACATTACTGATGACATCATCCAGTGATTGTGAGTGTTTCAAAAACTTTTAGGACTGTTAAATATATATACACCAAGGTGTATTGGTGTCTCAGTGAATGTATGGGTGAGTTACTGGTTGTGTGACTGTCTGTATCAGTCTGTCAGTTGGTGTCTAAGTGGCTGTATGGGTGTGAGTGGGTACATGACTGATGACATCTTCCACAAAATCACTAGCACACCCACTCACACCCCATAGAACCTTTCATACACCCACTTTCACACAATCATTCACAACCCCATTCACAGACCCATACCAGTACTTACACACCCACTCACTGATTCATAGATCTACACATATCTACTCACTCAACCATACAGCCATGCATACACCCACCCCCTCACTCACTAATACAGCCACTGATATATCCACTCATACACCCGTACAGCCACTCACTCACCCATAGAGCTACTCACACATATTTCTATGTTTCCTTAGCGCCGTCTTCCTGGCCTACTGTGAGATTGGTCCGAAGAAGAGCTAAGAGAGGAAAGTCGGTGCACTGGGTAGTCTGCTGCGGTCACGGGAGAAGCAAGAAGGATTGGCCTGCAGTATTTTATTTTGGAGAGGTAGGTTACTTTTTATTTTGTTATTTTATGGAGTTTTATATAGCACCTACTTGACCCGAAGGTATCGGGTATCAGAGCGCTTTACGTAGCACCAGTTGCGTTACATGAGGACACATTCATTTTTTTTTTTTTGGGCACGGGGAGGTTAAGTGATTTGCCCAGAATCACAGGATGTTCAGCGTCATTGCCGAGACTCGAGCCCGGTTCCCCAGATTCGAGGTCGTGCCCTAGCCGTTAGGCCAACTCCTTGGTGGCTGCAGCAAGTCAATATTTGTTTAATAAGAGGGAACCCTCTTGGACTGCATCGGGTGAGTTATTTGGAAGAGTCCAATGTGGAAGTCTGCCTCTAAAAGCCTGTGGACCCAACATTTGGGGCTTCATTGAATAGACGGGAGTTTGTCAGCATTGGACCAATTTAGTCAATGTCTCGGAGATCTTGGCGCAGCGCTCTGCTATTATCTGGAGCATCCCGTCCAAACAGATTATCAAAGCACGCACAGGAGGCAGGATGTATCTAAACTCACTCCCTAGTTGTTACAGATTGGCGTGGAAACAGAAAGGATGCATAGAAGCAGTATATAGCAGCTTCTTCATTGTGGGAGGAGGAGCGGAGAAGACAGCTGGGCTCGAACCCCGTCAAGACCGACTGACTCAGCCTTTCTCTGGGCGGGACAACCTTCTTCCGGGAGCCGAGGACCCTTCCCCGCATTCAGCCGCTCTGAAGGCGGCTTGGAGGACGGCGCTCAGGCACGCAGCAGAGGCGGTGGAAAGCCTCAGTGCTCACTAATTCCAGCCATTCGTTATCCCTCTGATTAGTGGTGACAGATACCGCCGACTCGCCAGAATACGTACGCACGCAGGAAGCAGGAAGGAGGGGCTGCCGCCGAAGCCGCTGAAGGAGCTGGAGCGGGAGGAGCTGCGGAACAGCGGAACCACGGGAGTTTTGACTTCGCCGAGGCTTCGCTAGATCTCTGCTGTTCTGCTCCCCGCGGCCCCCGCAAAGTATTGTTTTCTCCTCCCCGCGGCCCCCGCCAAGCACTGCAGCTAGCTGAGGGAATTAGCATTAACTTTACTGCGGGAATTGTACCGCGAGCCTCCAGGTGGTCGGAGAAGGTCTGTCAGCCTGGTCCACATTTGATCTCTGCCGGTGAGCGTCTGGGTGCTTGGATCCAACTGTGAGTGCGAGTGCAGCCGCCGTCAGACGGCGGCCACTGAGAGCGTGCCCCAGGCAGTCGCGGAGGCAGCCCGGTTAGTTCCGGGTGCAGCCTGCGCCTGCCTGTTGAGCCCCACTCGCCCCTGGACTGCATTCTCCCCACTGTTGCAACTGGAAGAGAGCAGCCAGTGGCAGAGACAACATTGGCAGCAACGCACAGTCGGCAGCAGAGGTAAGCCGGTACGACCCCTTGGCCCCCTTCCCCTCCCAGGTCATTGTCCCCACGGTATTCCCAGTGGTTGGAGTTATGGCAGGGGAGGGATTGGGGAGTGGAGGGGTGGGATCAGGTTGGAGAGTGCGAGTACAAGGCAGGGAGGGGGAGACAGCAACGACTGTTGGAGACAAGTAGCCTTCCCCATCCACGCCGGATTTTCGCTCAGCACTCTTTCCTCCAAAGAGGCCAATTCCTTCTCCAAATTTAACCCAGCCAATAAAAGAACAGTATACTTTCGGCACAGAATTGGCAAACCAGCACAACATTAAGGTTTAAGTAAAAGTTATTAATACGTCCAACAGTACTCTTCTCCATCCTTTTCTCACAATGGCCTATAAAAAATTAAGATCACGTACGATTCACATGAAAAGATTGGGTACACAACAATCAATACAAAAGAGCTCTGGTAAGGCGCCCCACATAGGACTCTTTTTCGGGAACGCTGAAATAACTAAATTTTTCACAAAAACACCTAAAACAGACCAAGTTAATTCATGAATCGAACAGGAAAAAGTGCAGAAGATAGGAGAAGACAAAGTAGTAGATATCAGCATTTTTACAGAAAGTAATAAAGGTTATGCCGGAGAATTGATAATCGACATTACAAACCCAGCAACGGAACAAATCGACGAACACCAAGGGCGTCCCGACCCATCCCTTAGTCCAGTCGACTCTAAGATCCAACAAATTTCTGAAACAGATTTCACCTTACCAGACATGAATTTAAACGACACTCTCTTTCACCAGGCAGCCAAAATAACAACGGAGTTGCCGATATTATATAACAGTACTCCACAAAAAACACCTGTCTTAGCAGGGAACCTTTCTCACTCACCGGAATTTCCGTCTCTTAATATTATGCAATCTCTCAATGGACAAACCCCGGTGTCTGATTCTTTATTCACTCTTCAAAGAATCTTGGAATCAGTACTATCTCTTTTAGGGAATATAATTGAAAACTCCGACCAGATGTTGGACACACAAATAGGCATGCTGCAGTACTTAGTTGACAAAAAAAGGAAACAACATTTCAAACATCAATTATTACTATCAAAAGGAGAAGAAAATGTTGTTGAAAAACATCATATACCTAAAGACACCTCAATAATCGATGATTTACTTCAACCAAAGAAACAAATGGCGACCCAAACGGGTTGGATTTTACAAAAAGGAAAAAAGAAAAAGTTTGAGAACGAAAAATGTTTTCCCTTAGAAATCTATTTAAAGAACCAAACAACGACAAAGATCAATATAAGGTTATTCCCTATTATCCAATCTTTAACCAGCGTAGACCTATTGAACCACTTAACAATCATCTTACAAGTAAAAAAGAAACACCAAAAATCGAAACCTCAGTTACAGTCCCGCTTGACCCAGTCTCACTAAGAAAGGAAAAGAGAGATAACAATATAAAGCGGAAAAGGACCAAGAATAGAGCAATAAGAAGATTCTCGAAAACGGAAGGCCCAGAAGTTAAAATTTCCAAATCTCTTATCTTTTGAACATAAAACCCCAGAAAAAGAGCAAACTTTAAAATCTTTAACAAATCCACATAACAAGGACCATTGTCACTCAATAACTAAAGCAAGAGAGAATTATAAACAACTCAGGGGCATATTATCAAGGGCCGGCGATAAATATCGCAAAGCGCGCTTAGCGCTTGCATATTTATCGCCGGCTATCTCTGTAATTTATCGCCCGGTTAACGCGTTATTAACAACGTGCATCGCCGAGGCGATAAAAATTTCAGAGATAGCGTGGATATCGCCGTTTTCCATGGTGGAAAACGGCGATATCCTAGATGATAGGGCCTGTGGTCTTAGCCACAGAATCCACCCCCCATGTTAAGTATGCCTTAGTCAGGAATTTAACAGACGTTAAATTCCTGCGTTAAGGCATACTTAACGCGATTAAAATAATCGCTTCCCCGCATTGTAAATATCGCGAAGCTGCCTTCGCGATATTTACCCATGTTGTTTCCACAGACACGCCTACTTTGCATCTCATTATCGATGCGAAGTCAGGCGTGCTGGAAACGGGAGCAAAATCAGCAAAACACGCGATAGCGTGTCTTTGCTGATAAGGCGATATAATTATCGCCGCTTTTCGGCCGAAAACGGCCGCAAAAGCGGCGATAATTGTTTATCGCCGCCTTGTTAATATGCCCCTCAATCCTCTGGCTCCAAGCTTTTCCACGGCTTTAAATGACATTGAGCCACCTGTACTGTCTCTCGTACAATCGACTGAGCAGATCTCTGTGGCTACAAGTCTACAGGAACAGCAGGTCCAAACACGTTTTTTAGAAATTACCGACTTATTCCCCTCAGGTAATGATCCATTAAACCGGGGGAGAATAACGAACCTCATCCGTAAGATCCATCCGCTACAGTCATTAACAAGCTCGGAAATAAAACTAGTGGCTTTCCCGATTAGGTCTAAAATAACGGTGGCCACTGTCGAATTCTGGTCTCACGTGATAACGGCAATAATTTTAAAAGAAAGTGAGATCCTCCATAAAGATGGATATGACGTTGCAGTCATAAACAACAAAGAAAATCAAATGCAGGAAATATCCAAGGAAAATAACAAAATGAAAACCCATCACTTTAACCGAACATCCAGCGGCATTAAAAATCCTGTCAGCATTCCCAACGGAAATATAACAATCTCGATTAAGAATGGAGAGAGAAAGATCTGGAATAAAAACGTAGTTAAAAAGGTGATTACATCAAAAGAAAATCACTGGTCCTGAATCTTGGAGAATCTAAATAGCCACAAACAGGGAAGGGAAAACAAACTCCCTTTTTAACAGAAGTTTGAGAATCGCGTCCTGGAATATAGCAGGGAAAAATCTGGATAAACTTGCACTAATTCTGGAAGACACTCCGGCGATGGTGGCTCTACAAGAAACCTGGACAACAAAAACCTTTGACCAAAATGATTACTTTGTATACGACATCCCAGCAGAACCTGTTAGCCGGGGTCACGCTAAAGCTGGACTTGCAATCCTTTTACACAAGGATTTCTTTTGGGACCAGGAAATCATCCCTATGGGTCTAATGAATATACAATGTATTAAGGTCAAGCACTTGAACGAACATATGGATATTTCGTATGATCTAATAATTTTTAATGTCTACATCCCTCCAGGCTCCAAAAAGGATGCTCTTATGATCGAAATATTTGAGGAAATAGAAAAGGTGATGGAAGGAAAAGGATTCCCCTCCGTTTTTCTAACAGGAGATTTTAACAGGAAAATTTCTAACGTTCTCTTAGAAAAATCGGAATATGGTGAACAAGAGGAAGCTCTGTCAATCCCAACACCACTATTTCCCTCAGGGATAAAAGCAAATAATCGTGGAAAATATTACTCTCCTCTCTTCCAGCACTAAATGTAGTTATTCTAAAAGGATGTATAGAAGGAGACATTCCTGCAGCCTGCACAAGAAAAAGTAACTTCAGCTCATTCATTTTAGATTACATGATTTGCAGCCAAGATCTATTTGGGAGAGTATTAAAACTGAGCACCAAATTCACACAGGGCAGCGATCATGCAATATTATATCTCATAACAGGAATAATATTGCAACCTATCTCTCCAGGGTCTATCATGCATTTGCACAGTACTGTAGTCATGAACCAGGTTCAAGGGCGGTTGACATGGAACTCTACAACAATCAATAATTTAAATTCTGAAATCGTCACTGCACAAGTATTACAGAGCGTCTTCTCCTCGGACCCAACAATAAATTTCGAACTAGTCCTTAATAAAATAGTGCTATCCCTGCAGGATATCTTAAAACATCGGAATTCCCAAGCGGGAAATCGTAAAAGAAAGAACCCAGATAAAAGAGCAATTGCACTAAATAAACTAATTCGCTTCCAATTTCTACATTTCTCAGAGACTAGACACCAAGAAATCAAAAACATAAAGAATCGTAGCCGGAGGGAAAAAGAAAAAAATCGAAAAGCTCAACAGGATCAAAACTGGGTTGATATTCAGATTGCAGCCAAACAAAAAAATAATCGAGCATACTGGAGCTTAATTGCTAAAGAAACTGGTACAAAGAAATCCCTGCAAGCCTCACCAGTTCCCCTAACTGAATGGGAAACATATCTACACAACTTATACAAATTAAATACAAGGCAAGAAAGCTCCATCCAAGCAATAAGCAAATCAGGGAAACAATATTCAAGATAACCTTGCTCCGGCAGCTCGGCAAATAGAATATCATATAAAGAATGCAAAATCTTCTGCTGCAATGGGTCCGGATCAGATTTCGATAAAAGTACTTCAAAGCAAACCAGAAGAATGGAGTAAGTTCCTAACCCCCCTCTATTCTCACTGCTATGCCACCGGTGAAATCCCAAAATCATGGCTGGGGAGCATCGTGATCCCAATCTATAAGAAGGGTTCTCGGTTGCTCCCCTGCAATTATCGACAGATTGCCTTGTTGGATGCTACACGGAAGATCTTCACGGCAAGCGTCCTGGAACATCTGAAAGACTGGGCTTTCTCAAGCGGTGTGATCCCTATAAATCAAGCTGGGTTCCGACAAAAACACTCCTTAACCGACAACATAGCGGTGCTACAAACAGTAATAGATAAATATGTTGTGTCAAAATCACAGGTCGTCTACTCTGTCTTTTTAGATTTTACGACAGCATTTGACAGAGTAGACAGACCTACACTCTGGAATAAACATAGAAAATTGGGAATTCCGAATAATCTTCTTCATATAATTACATCATTATACTCAGAAACATGGTGTCAAGTACAAATGGGGAGAGAGAAGGGACTCACTCGACCAATTGTTACACCGAACGGTCTTAGGCAAGGTTGCCATTTAGCCCCCCCCCTTCTTTTCTCTCTATACCTAAGTGATCTCCCGCATTGTTTTACACAGATCATTAACTTCCCCCAAAAATAGCATTGTGTAAAATCCATATTATGATGTATGTTGATGATGTGGTTATTTTAGACCTTACCCCATTCGGCCTACAAAGGAATTTACAAGTTCTAACCAGATATACAGAAGACATTTTTTTAGTTCCTAGTATAACTAAAACGAAAATAGTTCCGTTCAGAGGAAGAAAACAATACATAAAATTCAACTGGACTTCAGGGGGAAAACCGCTAGAAGTTGTTAAAGAATATACTTATTTAGGGCGAATATTTACACAAACATTACAAAATTCCTCTCATCTGCAGCATTTGGGCCGTAAAGCAGACGTACATGTCGGGGCTCTCCAAAGTTTATATTCCTCCTCTGGGCACAGACACTTTTACCCTCTTTTTCAGGTTTTTAGTTCCAAAATTCCACCCATTTTATCGTACGCTTTGGAATACATTCCAATAAGACAGTGGCAACAAATACAAACTAAAGAAGGGAAAATACTTTGTAAAATGATTAAAGTCCACCAAGCAGTTCCTGCACAAGCTCTGCGCCTTGAGCTTTCTCTAGTTAGCTTATATGCCAGAGCTATCACTAACATCATAAGATGGGCTTATAATCTTATATATGCAGAACAAGTTACCTTAAGATTTTTATTAAAAATGGAGACTTTTGAGATCAAATCATCGAAGTATACTTTTAGTCAAAATTTAATTGCAGCTTTTAAATTATCGAACTGCACTATTGAAATCTTGGACTCCTGCGCACTTGAGGCTCTTCTTAAAACATTTAACGCAGAGGATAAGTTACGATCTCGACATTAAACATTGTTCCAAATTGCATCATTATGAACTTTATGCAGAGTCAATAGAATACAAACATTTGCAACAGTACATTTGTTTTACCTTAAGGCATGGAGTTCGGCGATGCATTATTTTATTACGGCTTGGGATTCTCCCCTTAAAATCACTTACTTCTAGATGGAACCACAACGAACATGCCACTAGTATTTGTGATCTCTGTAATGGAGGAGTGCAAGATTTGCAGCATGTTCTGTTTGTATGCCCTAATTTGACATTAGTTGAGGCCAGAAATCGGTACTTAAAATTAATTCAAACTAGATGCAATAGTACTTCAGTACAAGGTTTGATTTCGCTTCTTAAATCACCGCCTGATGAATTTGTGTGTTATAATTTGTTCAATTTTTTTTAAACTTTTTAAAAATTGTATTGAAATGATTATCTTATTAATGTTTAATAACAAATGCATTTTTTTTTATTTGTTGTTCTCAGCAGAGAACTAAACCAAAAAAATTTACTTGAACTTGAACTTAAAAATACTCACACACCTTCTCACTCTCTTATACAGTCAATCACACAGCCACTTGCTCACCCATACAGTTACACACACACTTACTTACTCATACAGATACAAAGATGCATTACCTCACCTATAAAGTCTCTGACACAAGCAGACACTCACCAATACAGCCACTCTCACATTCACTCACTCACCCATACAGTCACCCAGATACCTCATTGCTCACCTATATTGCCTTTCACATACCCAGTTACTTACCCATACACCACTGATACATCCACTCACCCACACAGCCATACACACACTCACTCACCCATACAGACCTCACACACATTCACTAACCCATTTAACCACTGACTCACCCACTCACTCATCCATACATGCAGTCGCACATCCACACAGGTACTTAGACAACCAATCAATCACCCATACAGCCACTCACATACCACCTCACCCACCCATACAGCCACTTAGACACCATTTGACAGACTGATACAAACATCACCCCTACATTCACTGAGACACATAATCACTCACTTATACAGTCAGTCACGCACCCACTGAATCATCCATACAGGCACTCATACACCCACTCATTCTTCAATACACCTTGACGTATATATATATATATAACATTCTTAAACGTTTTAGAAACACTCAGTCACTGGATGATGTCATCAGTGATATCATCAGTGATGTTATTTCAGATGTCATCAGTGATGTCACTGACCATGTCATGAGTGATGTAATATGTGAAGTCATAAGTAGTGCATTGCGGGGGCGTGATTTATAGTTAGCTTAGCTAGCTATAACTGCTGAATTTCCCTGGTTTTGTACAAGTGGAAACTGAACCTAACTATAACGTCCCTGTAACCTTTGTTTTTTAAGTCAATATACATATATATGTATATATATATACACACACACATATATATATAATATATGTATATGTGTATATATATATATATACACACATATATATAGTATATGTAATGTATATACATATATATATATATATATACATATCCAGACAGCAGCTGAAGTGGGTGAAAAACTAGTTTTGAAAATTTTGTGAAGATTCAACAAATGGCACCAAAGTTATTAGATCCGAACTATAACAACTGCTAGTAGGTAATACACAAACACACACACACACACATGCATATATATATATATATATACATATATATATATATATTATCTACTGGCGGTCGCCAGTAGATAGTTATAGTTACAACCTATTATCCATAGGAAATCCGCGACATTCTATTTGAAATAACTCTCTTGCCGGTTGACGTATCTTCGCAAAATTTTCAAACTTTGTGGGGCGCTCCGGTCCGCTCCTACCCTGAAAGTCTCGGGGGATTCGTCAAGCGGGGGCCGAGAAAAAGGGGGTCCCAAAACGCGTTTTCCCCATGCAATTTTCCATAGGAAACTTTAGACACGGCTACAGCCCGAACTGCTGAACGGAATTACACCAAATTTGGCAAAGAGGTAGTTCTTGGTTCAGAAAGAACCCTTTTGTTAAATGGTGTAAATCCGTTCAGTAGTTGCTGAGAAAATGAAAAGTAAAAAAGATAGTAATATCTAGGGCCGCGGATCCTCCCGAGCACGAGCTTTATGTTAATTGGCTGTCAACACTCCAAATCAGGAAGTGTTGGCAGCCATTTTGTCCCTCGGTAGAACCGAGGGACAGAAACAAGTGCGCAAAGCGCACAAAGGGGGCAGGGTAGAAACACCCTGACCCCTAGGTCTGCTCAGGGGTCCCACAAGGACCCCTGGGCAAAAATTTTTTTTTTTTTTTTAAAATCGGCAGGATGCGCTCAGGGAGCGCGAACCCTGCTGAAAAAAAATCGAGCGCGGTCTCCCGCGCTTCGATGTTAGTTGGCCCCCGGGTGGGCCAAGTCCCGGGGGCATGCTGGGGGGTTAATTTTATGTGTGGGGGCCTCTAAGGGCCCCCAAGCCCCGGGGACCACCACCCCCGGGGCTTTAATGTAGAATGGTGCGGGAGGGCTCTGAGCCCTCCCGCAGCCCCGGGGACCACCACCTCCCCGGGGCTTCTTTTTAAATTAAAAACCTGTGTGGGGGGCTCCAGCCCCCACACGCCCGGGACCACCACCTCCCGGGGCACTAAGAAAAATTACAATGGGGGTTTGTTTTGGACCCCCAGAGCCCCGGGACCACCACCTCCCCGGGGCTGTGCACTGAATGGGAGGGGGCCGCGCGGCCCCCTCCTGGAGCCCTTGATGGCCCTGGGGACCACCACCCCCAGGGCCGGCTCCTGCAGTGTCCCGGGGTGCCTACCCCGGGACACTGCTGTTTGCAATGACAGGACGGGAGCCTCGCGGCTCCCGTCCTGTCATTGCAAACTGCTTTGGATATTGGAAGAGAGAGCAGGAAACCTGCTCTCTCTTCCAATATCCAAAGCCGATTGCTTTCCACATGGGGAGCAGCATGTTAGCTGCTCCCCAGGTGTAAAGCAATGCCGGCTCCCGTAGGACACGGGGAGCCGGCGGGACTGTGGGGGATTGGGGACCCCCCACAGTCCCCAACGAGAGGGCCAGCCCCGGGGGATGGGGTCCCCGGGGCAAGTAGTGGCTCGAGAGGGGGGCCACGCGGCCCCCTCCCCCCCAAAAAAAAAAAACGATCGGGCCCGCAGGCCCCGCCCCTTCCTTCACCACTCTGCAAACGCGCCCCTGGCGCGTTTGCAGAGGGGAACGAATTCCCCTTGAATACTGGGGGTCCCTGGGGGCCAACTAGCCCACCAGGAACCTCCAGTATGCGCCAGGGAGCTGCCTTGCAGAGAGGTGTACAGAGGCCACGCCCCTTTTACACCTCTCTGCAACGCAGCTCTATGGCGCTTTTGGAGGTATATGGTGGGCTAGTTGCACCCCAGGGACCCTCAGGATTCAAGGGAGTTAATCCCCCGACTTAAAACGCGCCACGGGGCGCGTTTGCACAGTGGTGAAGGGAGGGGGCGGGGCTTCAGGTGACATGTGTGCAAACAGGCCCCGTGGCGCGTTTTAAGATGGGGAATTAAATCCTCTTCAATCCTGAGGGTCCCTGGGGGCCAACTAGCCCAACAGGTACGTCCAGAAAGCGCCACAGAGCTGCGTTGCAGAGAGGTGTAAAAAGGGGTGTGGCCTCTGTACATGTCTCTGCAACGCAGCCCCTGGCGCATACTGGAGGTTCCTGGTGGGCTAGTTGGCCCGTAGGGACCCTCATGATTCAAGGGGACTTAATCCCCCAAATTAAAACGCACCACGGGGCGCGTTTGCACAGATGTCACCTCAGGCCCCGCCCCCTCCCTTCACCATTGTGCAAATATTCCTCTAAAATCAGCCGAAATCCGAATTCCGATTTACTCACCTGTTATCAGGAGAGACCTCAGTGCTGCATCTTTCAGCCCAGTACTGATCCTCAAAAGTAATTTTAACCGTACTTACCGGTAACTTGAATTTCCTTCATAGGCTAACATTGACTGGTTTCACTTGGAAATTCTTCTAAGTGTGGAGTTTTGGAACTTTAAAATATTCCTCTAAAATCAGCCGAAATACGAATTCCGATTTACTCACCTGTTATCAGGAGAGACCTCAGTGCTGCATCTTTCAGCCCAGTACTGATCCTCAAAAGTAATTTTAACCGTACTTACCGGTAACTTGAATTTCCTTCATAGGCTAACATTGACTGGTTTCACTTGGAAATTCTTCTAAGTGTGGAGTTTTGGAACTTTAAAATATTCCTCTAAAATCAGCCGAAATACGAATTCCGATTTACTCACCTGCTATCAGGAGAGACCTCAGTGCTGCATCTTTCAGCCCAGTACTGGTCCTGAAAAGTAATTTTAACCGTACTTACCGGTAACTGGAATTTCCTTCATAGGCTAACATTGACTGGTTTCACTTGGAAATTCTTCTAAGTGTGGAGTTTTGGAACTTTAAAATATTCCTCTAAAATCAGCCGAAATACGAATTCCGATTTACTCACCTGTTATCAGGAGAGACCTCAGTGCTGCATCTTTCAGCCCAGTACTGATCCTCAAAAGTAATTTTAACCGTACTTACCGGTAACTTGAATTTCCTTCATAGGCTAACATTGACTGGTTTCACTTGGAAATTCTTCTAAGTGTTGATTTTTGAAACATACAAATATTCCTCTAAAATCAGCCGAAATACGAATTCCGATTTACTCACCTGTTATAAGGAGAGACCTCAGTGCTGTATCTTTCAGCCCAGTACTGGTCCTGAAAAGTAATTTTAACCGTACTTACCAGTAACTTATATTTTTTTCCATAGGAATCCATTGTCTGGTTTTCAGCAGAAAAGTTTCAAAGTGTCGATTTTCACAAACTACAAATATTCCTTAAAAATCGCCTGTATGACTTAAACGCATTCTTTCAACTGTTTACAGGAGATGCACCAGTGCTGGATCCAGGATCCAACACTGAGTAAGAAAAAGTAACGATAACAGTTTTTACCTGCTAAGTGAATTTCCTTCCATAGGATAACATTGGTGATTCTATGAGAAAAAGTTTCTAAGTGTCAACTTTTAAAATACAATAATATTCCTTAAAAATCACGACTGTAACCAAAACGCTTTTACTCAACTGTTTACAGGAGATGTACCAGGACTGAATCTAGGATCCAGTCCTGTGGTTAGAAAAGTAATCCATAAAGTAACTAATTGCATTTAACTAGAAATTCACATTGAGCTGAATGTTGCATTGTGTTTGAAAATGTGTTGCCCATTGCAACAACTGTAACTACTGTACTTAAAAGTCTATTGCCTATGTGCAAAGTATTTAAACTAAAGTAATTCATTCTGAGAAAGTATTTTTGTAATGTAATGTATAATGTAATTACAATGTAATTTAAAAAATAAAATATGTAAAAGAAATTGTTTCTAAAAATGTAGTAAATCAGTATGAAAAAAATTAATATAAAAATTAATACATTTAAAAATTGTCATTTAAAAAACCTTTGAAATTCACTGAAAAAACCGTAGGTTTCAGGCACGTTATAGTTACAAATTAGCATTTTAAAAACCTTTGAAATTCACTTAAAAAACCATAGGTTTCAGACACGTTATAGTTAGAAATTAGCATTTAAAAAACCTTTGAAATTCACTGAAAAAACTAGAGGTTTTAGGGACAGTTATAGTTAGTTGGACATTGCACTCGTACAAAACCCGTGAAATTCCCCCGTTATAGTTAGTTCAGCTAACTATAACTCGCGCCCCCGCAATGCACTGCTGATGACGTCACATATTACATCACTCATGACATGGTCAGTGACATCACTGATGACATCACTGATGACATCTCAAATGACATCACTGATGACATCATCCACGTGATAATCTGATGCAGCTCCTCACACCCTAATATAACCTTTGATACACCCAATCTAAATTACAGAGTGCCATTCGCAAAACCATAGACACTCCAACACCAATAACTACATACCCACTCACTGATTCTTAGGTCTACACACACACATCCACTCACTCACCCGTACAGTCACTCATACTTATGGTCACTCAGTACAGGACTATCATATGCACTCTTACTCCTATATAGACACTCAAACACCGCCACTCATCCATAGAGGTACTCACACACCTAGTCAGTCATGCAAATAATTAAACACACTGCCATTTACTCACCTATACAGTTATACACACACCAGCTCACTTAATCATACAAATACTAGCACATTGTTACGCTCTTATACAATCACTGATACAAGCACACACTCATCCATACAGCCACTATCACAATCACTCACTCTCGCTTATAGCTATTTATATACTCCAATACACATATATACTGCCTTTCACATATTTAGTTACTCACACATGTACCACTGGGACATACATTCACTCACTAACACACTCTTACACACACTTACCCACCCATACAGTCTATCACAGATGCACTCTTGAAACCATCCACCCAGTGAATCACCCACTCACACATCTATGCACAGTCGCACACACCCCATCCACACAAACACTCAGGCACCCATACAGATACTCATAGAACCAATAAATAACCCATATAGACACTCATGTAGCTATTCGCAAATCCATGCATCCACTTACACACCAACAGACGGATACAGACATTCACACAGTTTAGTCACTAACCCATGCATTCAGTAAGATACGTTTAATCACTCACTTGTAGAGTCAGTCACGCACGTACTAAATCATCCATTCAGACACTTATACACCCACTCATTCTTCAATACGCCTTTCCCTATATATATTAAACATATTTAAACTTTACAGAAACACACAGTCACTGGATGATGTCATCAGTGATGTCATTTGAGATGTCATCAGTGATGTCATCAGTGATGTCACTGACCATGTCATGAGTGATGTAATATGTGACGTCATCAGCAGTGCATTGCAGGGCGCGAGTTATAGTTAGCTGAACTAACTATAACGGGGAATTTCACGGGTTTTGTACGAGTGCAATGTCCAACTAACTATAACTGTCCCTAAAACCTCTGGTTTTTTCAGTGAATTTCAAAGGTTTTTTAAATGCTAATTTCTAACTATAACGTGTCTGAAACCTATGGTTTTTTAAGTGAATTTCAAAGGTTTTTAAAATGCTAATTTGTAACTATAACGTGCCTGAAACCTACGGTTTTTTCAGTGAATATATATATATATATATATACATACACACATATATATATATAATATATGTATATATGTATATATACGCACACACATATATATAGTATATGAAATGTATATACACACATATATATATATATTGGGTTTTTGCCGGCTTTGGTACCATCAAATAAACCGATTCAAGCACAGCGAGAGTGAGCCTTAATTTTGTGGAAGGAGTGCGCATTGCAACTGCTGTTGCGTGGTGAAGTGGATATGGATACAGGGTTTCTCGGACCCTGACGCACACCGCAGCTGCAGTGTCCTGGTTGTTCTGAGAAACGTGGAGAGGTTATATATATATATACATATACACATATATATATATATATATATATATATAGAAATATCTATATAAATAAATATATATATATATATATATATATATATATATATATATATATATATATAGTATATCCGCGTACTCCTGGATCCCTCCAAACATGGACACGGACCACCATTTCTTCGGGCAGTATTTCTTTATTGCATTGTCGCCATAACGTTTCGACTCGTATGTGTTTGTGTATTACCTACTAGCAGTTGTTATAGTGCGGATCCCAAAATCCCTTTTCCCTATGTAGTTTCCCATAGAGATTTTAGACACGACTACAGCCCGAACCGCTGAATGAAATTACATCAAATTTGGCAGAATTCTAGAGCTTGGTCAAGAAGGAGTACTTTGTGTAAATTGATGAAAATCTGCTCAGTTGTTTGGAGTTATTAAAGAAAAAAGAATGATGTATATCTAGAGATGCGGAACCACCGCAGATCTACCACGGAGGATCCGCGGATCCACTTGCCAACAGCAATGCCATGATTGGCTGGCCGCAACCTGAGAGAAAAGTTGCAGCTGCCATTTTGTGAATCGTGACACGGTTCCCAGGTGGGGGAGATAAACAAGAAATAGTATATAAGGGATCAGGATAGAGGTATCCTGACCCCATGGGACTGATGGGAGGTCTGTGAGGGACCTCTCTTAGGCAAAAAACAATTGGGGGCACGCGGTGATCTGCAGATCCACTGTGGCTCTCCGCACATTCCCTCATGTGAATCCGCAATAGATCTGCAGATCTAGATCTCAATTAACAAAAAAATACACCCACTCACACACTCTCTTACACCCTCACACAGCTGCGCACACATCCATACACCCACTCACACACGTTTTCAGGCACTGACACAGCCTCCCACATACCCATACAGTCACTGATACATCCACTGACAGACCCAGAGAACCACTCACACACCCACTCACAGACTCACAGAGGTACTCACGCCCTCATTCATACAGCCATGCCCATACCCTTACGGCCACTTACACTCCCACTCACAGACCTTCACAGCCACTTACACAGCCATTCACATACGCTCATACAGCAAAACTACTGGCACAGCCATTCACACACCCATTGAACCACTCAGAGACCCACACAGCCACTTACATACCCACCTATCAAACACTCACATGCCCATTTACACACCAATACAGCCACTCACACACCCACCCAGAGACCTAGAAAGCCACTCACACACACATACAGACACTCACATATGCAGTCCTACTTCCATAGAGCCACTCACACACCCTCTCACACACCCATTAAATCACTGATACATCCACTCAGAGACTCAGAGAACCACTCACACACCCACTACAGCTCACACACCCACTTACACACCCACACAACCACTCACACACACATGCAGCCACTCACACACCCACTATATTAAATGTGTTGTTGTTTTGTATTGAAGGATTACTTTTGGTGGGGGACGAATAAGCTGATCCACCACGGATCCATCTGCAGCATAGCTGGGAGACCCCGTATTTGGCCGATAATCCGCAGCAGCTCTGAGTGAGAAATTAGAAAAAGGGATTTTAAAACAAAAAGAATTAGTGTTTGGGAAAGGGTTGGCACTGAAACGAGCCTTTGTGTTTATGGTATGTAGATGATAACTACCCATAGAACAGGATGCAGTCTTTTAAGTTGTTGAGAAACACCCTGTTGCCTGTGTTTGTGAAATAGTCCCTGTCTTATCGATATATTAGGCCATGTCGAAGCATAAGTTGTTATGGTATGTAGAGCCCATGTTGTGGCCTCAGAGAAATGCAGAAACAGCTTTATTAACATGTTTCCTGGTTTTCTCTATCTGCGGATAAAATTGGGTTGACCACTGCCACTGTTGTCTTTGTCAAATGTTGGAGAACACCAAGTCAGTATGTGGGAAAAGTTTCATTAACTTGTCAAACATATTCTTCATTAGGCTTTTCAGTCCTACCCCAGTAATTGTGCCCAGGTCATTGCCACCACAGTGCACAATCATGAGGTCTGGATGTTGACAATCTGCAATGCTTTCTACCAAAAGCAGCAATCGATGCCCCTTTTACCCTCTCTGGCCAACCCAAGTAATGTCTACATTAGATAAACCTAGGTCCCTGTCAATACGACTCTTTCTAGCACTCTCTCTGGAATAAAACACAAAACTATGGCCCACAATCCAGACTCTGATCATTTTCGAGACAAGCAGGAGTAGCATACAGCAGAACGAGACAGAAGATTAAAGGCAGCTTAAATGGTTTACAGAAAGTAAAATATGAAAGAACACATTTGATCGGATGGTGGAGATGTGCAGGGAACTAAAAGTAGGTAGTGACTTTAACAAAAAAAGCAACTACCTCTGTGATTGGCTTTGGAAAAAAGAATTATGTTGTTTGGCATATGCTTGGAATTGCTGACAGTCGACCACACCTGCCACAGTTAATGTGAAGCTAATATGCTGTTTAGAGAATGTCTTGTGAAATTTTGCCCTACTGGTAGGCAGAGACTATTGGAAACAAGATTACTATGGAAACAGAGCTAAAAGAGTGTGAGGAGAAGGGAACAAAAGAGATGGCAATCTGAAATTGAAACGCAGACTGGTGTACATAAATTGCTCAGTAGGGAATGTATGTCTTATAATTGAGAATATTTTACAAAATGAAACATAAATGAAGAGCATTATCCGAAGATTTTTTAATGCTTTTAAGGGCTTCCATGTGGATCTGTAGACTCACCGCGGACCACACAGGGGGACCCCCGCGGATCCACAAAAAACTACTAAATTGGGCTTTTTTACAGGAAACATGGAAAGGGTTAAAAAAAGGGTGACCATTTAGGAGTGGCTTAACAAAAATAAAATATGAAAGGAAGTCCGTGATTTGCAATGGGAATGTGGAATGTTGGTGGGAGGTGGATGTTCAAGTGGTTTGATATGTTGTAACATTATTCCTGTAACGTCGCATTGTGTTTAACTATTTGATTGTATTGGTTTGTTCTTTTCTAATCTATTGTGCAAATTGTAGAGAGGGGATATGTGTGGGGCCATAGAATGGGAATGCTGAATGTTGATGGGAGGTGGATGTTCGAGTGGCGACAGTTGCTGCCTTCATCGGAGACTTGATGGTTGTAATAAAGTGTGTCTCACCTCTTTTCCTTGTGGTGGACATCTTTTCAGTACATGAGTAGAGTAAGAGCACATAAGAAGGTTAGCCATTTCAAGTACTTTTCTAATGAGAGTGGAGGAGGATTTCCATAGTTGTGACTTGAAATGTGCAGTGGAAAACAGATGTTTACAAATATTACAATAAAAGTTGCACAACAGCAAAGAGATTTTACAGGTATGTTAATTAGGTTGTACTATAAAAAAGCATATTAAAAAACTGTGAGTGTATATAAGCTGAAAGAAAAGTTGTAACTTCTAGACATTATAGTAAAAGGCAAATTAGAAGGAAGCTTAGATGAGAACATTAAAAAATATACTGAGGAGCAAAGGAGGAAGAGGAATTGCTATATTGAAAATATAGTTATTTTATTAAGCCAGTATGAACGCAAGTGTTAGAAATTAGATGCAGGTGCTTGCTTATAATAATGTGATGTAATGTGTGAGGTCATAAGCAGTGCATTGCAGGGGTGTAAGTTATAGTTAGCTAAGGTAATTATTAGTGCTGAATTTCTATGGTTTTGTGCTTTCAAAAACTGAGCCTATACGTCCCTGTAACCTTTGTTTTTTCAGTGAATTTCTAAGGTTTAAAAAAATTCTATTTCCTAACTATAACGTCCTGTAACCTTTAGTCAGTGAATATATATTTATGTTTTACAAGCATTTCAAGGCAACCAGGGTTTCCGAGGATATTTATCTTTGCACATCGAGACAGAAATTAAGTTTTGTAAAGGCAGAAGTTATCCTGATGAAAAGCTGCTAAAACAATATGCAGTTAACTGGTATTGCCTTGGATTTTAGGATGGACATCTCACTCTGCCCATTATGAAAGTGATTTCTTCAAAGCACTAAGGGGGTGTTTTCTCTGTGATATTTAGATGGCCAAATGCTTGACTTAAAAAAACTGACATTGAGGAACTGAATTGATGATTCACACTGAGCAATGCATTATAGACACAGTGGTTTTTTTAAGAAATGTGGGAACTGTCTCAGTGTGCACAACTCATATATTTATTAACGAAGGATATTTCTAGTTTTTTTTTAATCAGAGTACTGAAGCTTTACATTTCTGCTGCTTCCCACAATTTAAACAACTTTATAAATTTCAAAGCAAACTTCACTCTTTGATTTAATTCTGTTCCACTTTGAGTCCCTTTTTGTATTTAAACAGAAGAGCAATTGACCACACATTATTTGCATATGATTAAGACCTGGTTTTGGATCAAAATGTGCCATGCCTATGGATGGATGTACAGTTGCAATAAAAAACCTTGGGGCATATTTGCAAGGCCATTGTGCCACAGGAATTGTCACTTTTAATGACGTTCCTTTGGTGCAATGCCCTGCTCCATATTTTCAAAGTGGCGTTAAGCCAATTAATGTGGCTTAACGCCATCTTTTTAATTCGCCCCTTACCGCAGCAGTCCGCTGCGGCAAAGGGGAGGGCAACGGGTGTTGCAGTGGTTGTTCCACCACAATATCCATTGTTTTTTTACGCTGTCGCCTATTTACAAGGATGGCATAAATATGGGGCAGCGCCAAAAATAAGACCAGGGAAAACCTGGTCTTAAACAGGCATAATTAGGAGAAATAATTAACTTCTCCTCGTTTTGCTGTTTCTATGTGTGCTGCATTGTGCAGTACACAAAGAAACAGCAATTTGTCATTAGTGATTGTTCATGTGCAGGAAGGTGTCCTTTCTTGCACATAAACAATCATTAAAAAATGACATTTTGCAACATCTATATGCAGCACACATAGAAGTTACAAATCACCATTAGTGATTGTTTATGTGCAGGAAGGTACACCTTCCTGCACATGAACAATCACTCCCTGCAACGCAGGCACCCTTGCACTATAGCAGAGTATAGTGACTGCCTTCGAGCTATGTCACCAATAGCAAAATAAATGGAAGTGTTCCCATGCTATTCCACTCTAGTCATGTCCATGGAAGGATTACTCCGGCCAGAGAAGATGCTGCCTAAGGTTAGTCAATATCAACACCAGATACTCACTTGCACAAATCAACCCCCTGTACTTCCTGCACGACTGGGAACAGGAACGGCACTGAGGATCCCTTTGATCTAGTGACCAATATTCTGCCACTGGCCTGTTGCCCTTATGTGGCAATAATGGTCAATGTTCCCCCTTTGACACCTGGCACAAAGAAACCCCGTATCAGCTAAAGAATAAAGTTTTACATTGGCTTCAATCTAAGGACATATTTCTGATTGACAATTCCTGATGACTAGAAGAGTGGGATAGATTGGACTGTTACAAAATGCTCTTAAGGGGAGTTGTGTCATTATTAATTACAAGCAACCGAGACTTGCCGTAGAGGCTCTATCAAGGTCAGTGTCAATGACTCTATATGGGGGGAACATTGCATTTCTCCCATTGGACTACTTCTATTGATATCTATGCCATGCCCCAAGACCGCTTTTTTGCAAATCACATAATCAGCCGCAGACTGCCCAAATTTCACCCCACACCCCTTTACTGTCTTGTGCAACAGGCTTCATTGAGTTGCCTATAGGACAATGGTTGACTCTATCATATGGAGAACCTTTCCCCTTTCAGCATCATGGGCCATTGTGTGGACAAACTGATGGACCAGGTTATAGGGCTGATAAATACTGACCCATAAGGTACATTCCAAATTGCGGGTCCCGCCACTGTTATTGTCCATCAGTCAACAGTGCATGTTAACCCAGTCATTAGTGGCCCACTGAGTTATCACGAAGAGCTAATCGACAACCTATGAAGGAGCATGCCAATTTGCTACATGGAATGTGTGTGGCTTCAAAACAAGTTGGATTCCCCAGATTGGCTCTATATTACTTCTATATTTGATGTTATCTGCATCCAGGAAACTTGGTGTGTGGACCCAATTCATGTTGAGGGTTTTTCTTCCCACTTCTTGGGTGCCATATCATCTCCAGCAGGGTGGGCCAAAGGGGGCTTACAGATCCTAACATTGAATAAGCTACCTGTTATCACTAGAAGGCTGATGCTTGCCACACCCCATTCCCAGTTTCTTTGGTTGTCATATAAGGGTGGCCCGATTTAGTGGTGGTCAACTTTTATAATAATGTATTTGACTCCTCCCACAGCACAGTGGTTCATGCCCTCGATGCAAGGTTGGAAACTCTCCTGTCACTAATCCATTCTAATTTTGTTATATTATGGGCAGGTGATTTTAATACCCAGGTATTTCCCCTTCCGGCAAAGCGGATATGCTGGGTTACCAATGTACAGGGGGTAGATACTCCACATTTCCCACACAATGACTATGGGAATGCATTTAATTCACTAATTTTTTAACATGAACTTCTTTTGCTGGAAATTAGATGCAGAGAAATTGGTGAGCAGATTCCCTCTTTTATCGGCAGAGATGTCTGTTATTGACCATGTTCTGATCTCCTCTTCCGTAAGGGATTTGGACTGTGCATCTTGCATTATTCTGACATCAATGAGTGACCATAACCCACTAGTCTTGTCAATGTCCTTTTCGGTTAAAAGTGCCAAAAATCTGTATGTGTAGCCAATATTGCCCCAGTTAGGTTATTGGCGTCTGTGTGAAATGGACAGGAATAGATCCCTGTACAGTACTACAACAACTAGCAAGTAAGAACTATGTTGAGTTCAGGTATTGTTTTGAGAAGGCGGTGAATCACGATAAGGTACTGTCTACCTTTGATCAGATTTCCTAGACATTAAGCTAATTACTCAAACAACCCCCAAGATCTAGCCAAAATAGAAACCATGGGCAGTTTGACCACTAATGGACCCAGGCTTCCAAGCTTTTGAAATCTGCCTTGCCCTGCTCCCCCAGTGGCCATTCAGTTACTAAGCTTCTGTGTAAGAACTATAATCAGGTACTAGCAGCCAGGAAGAAGGTATTACAGGAAGAGGCCTGGTCAAAGTTTTTCAGGCTGTTGCGATGAAAGACAGAAAGGTTTTCTGGAGTTGGACTAATTCCCCTTTTTAAAAAATGGACTCAATTCTTTTGTCTCCTGTGAATCATGGGTGGCACATTTTTTATTTGAATAAGGAGGTTAGCTGGCCAGCCGTGGATGAGGGGGAGTTGTATAGGAATTTTCTCCCATTAGACATTACCCTTGAGGTGGTTCTCCTTGCCCTAGAACAAAGTCCAGGTGGGAAAGCACCAGATCCCGACAGGGTACCAGTCGATGCGTTTAAAACATTGGGGGATCTATGGGGCCCCATCTTGACAAGGGTGTTTAATGCTGCTGCCGAGTGCACTATCTCTTCCACCTGGGCAGTCTCAATTATAGTCACCATCTTTAAGAAGGGAGACAAATCATACACCAAATATTATTGCGCCATTTCCCTCCTAGATTCTTCAGCAAAATTGATGCACAAGATACTTCTAATGAGACTGAAGGAATGGGCACTGGATAACTCCATTCTATCAGAGGTATAGTTTGGATTTAGGAGGGGCTTGGGAACAGTCGAGCAATGTGTGAATTTTGAGTTGCTGATTGGAAAGTATACCAGGGCCAAGATAGGATCCCTTTATCTTTGTTTTGCTGATTTAAGCAGCACATTTGACTTCGTTGACCACTCAATTTTGAGGTCAACCTTGATCTCCCTTGGTGCCCCAGAGGAGATTATTTGCTTTCTTGCATGGTTGTACGAAATATTGTCATCCAAGGTCCGGTAGGTCCCCTTCGGGGAGTGATCCCCCCCATTCAGAGCAAGAGGATAATTAGACAAGGCTGTGTATTGGCATAATTTTTGTTTTCTCTCTTTCTAACGGGGTGGATGGAGCCCTTCAGGCTCTGCTAGCCGATTTACCCAGCGTCGCGGTCCGAACCATTCCTGTGTTGTTATATACCGACGACTCTGTCCTATTATCTAGGACACTCATTGCCCTGCAGAAACTGATAAATGCATTTGGGGTCTCTATGGAATCTTGGAAAATGGTGATTAATACATTGAAAACTTATGCAATGGTCTGTGGGAAGTATGTGGAGAAGTGTAGATCCTTTTTATTGGGGACTCACCAATAGCAAGAGTAAACTCTTTTTGTTACCTAGGAATCCTTTTCTCGAGCAACAGCACATGGTCCCAACACATTTTAAATATTAGATCCAAGATTAGCAGAAATTATGTGAGGATATTTAGGCTTTCTTGATTAAGGAGATGATTGATATATTTAAGGCAAGAGGGTTGTCTACTACTACATTTGGGGGAGGGCTGTGGGGTTACACACCTAGTAACTCCCTTCAGCTAGAGGAGAATTCCTTTTTAAAGCATTTGCTTTGTTTACTAGCCTCTGCGCCATCCCTGATTGTTCATAAGGAGGTTGCAATTTTTGGAAGATCTGCCTTTATTAAAACCCTTATTACTTTGGTTTTCGATCTGGTCTACAGCAGAAACAAGTTTTGCCAAATCGGTTATTTTAGATTGCCTTGTTTTGGATCATGTTTTTAATATCCCTTGGCTTTCTTATATAAATGAATCTTTTAGAACACTATTTAATATGTCTGTTTTGCAAGATCCACACAGGTCCTTATCTGTTGATAAGAGTACAGTTAAGGCATTCTTTTTTAAATATAGGCAGGATTGTAGAATGTGTGATGAACTGAGAAAGCCAACAGTTGCTTTATACATGTCAATTGATTTACAGGTTGGATGTCAATATGTGTTGTATTGGGTGAATAACATTCAGCACCGTTTTGCTCTGACTAGGTTGCGCTTGGGTACAGTACATCACCTAGTTGCCAGGAGCAGGGCCGGGCTGGGAACCCAAAGCAGCCCTGGCAATTTTCTCGAACAAGCCCCTGGGAAAGCACTGCCTGACCTGGGAGGCTGGAACTGCTTGCTTACTGCTTTTGTTTCTGGGGGCCAATCTTACAGCACTGCTGCAAAACTGGCCCCCAGGAACCAAACAGCCCCACAGGGTGTAAAATCGCCCCCACCCTCCGGAACAAACACCCGATTCTCGGTAAGGCCAGTATGGCCCTTCTTTCCTGAAACGAAGGTATGACCACTGGATATTATCCCTTGTCCCTGCGATGGTTGGTCTAAGCAAAGCACGCAGCACTTTCCATTATTTTGTGATTTTTAAAAGAATCTTAGAAGATATTATCTTAAACCAATTCTTCTTAATCAGAAAATTAGATATCACAAAATTGCACTTAGCTATTTGTTTGCACTTGAAGACCCCTCTGCATGTTTCAATGTTGCCCTTTTTATAAGGGGGGCAATACAGCTCAGGAAGTATTGTTTGCTAGATCTTAATACATGGGAAGACCCAGGTGTTTTTTAATCACATTTGTATTCCTACCTGTACATTTTATGTTTATATTTGTTGATGATATTCTGTATCGCACTCTTATGGCTGCTTTTAACTTTGCTGAATAAAGTTTTTTAATCGATTTGAACTAATAATCATTTAGCATATAAAAGATGCAAACTTCATTTCAGAGGCACTTTTCTTCTCACCTCTCTCCTAACTAATCAGATTAATTCTACAGACCCACCGTTCTATTCCATTCTTATTGTATATTGTGCGCAATCATTTCCCATCAGAAAAAGAAATGCAAAAGCTAAAAAATTTGGATATTTCAAAGAAAATCAGAAATGTATGCTAAAAGGAGAGTGATGTTTGAATAGATAAATAGCATAGAAAATATACCACAGAATAGTTGCCAGGAAAAGCTACCACTGAAAAAATTATGGGTTGCTGCTTGTAAGCCAAAGTAAATGAAAATTATATCTTTCTTCAGCGAATGCAAATTAGAGCTCTCCATACCTTTATAGAATGCTTGTTTATATTTTATAATGAGTAATGTCAACTGATAAGACCACAAACAGTTTCCTCCCTTTTTGTTAATGGTAGAAACATGTATGGTTTGTAATTTCAGGTGCTGCGGGTAATCTTTTAATATTCAGAACATGATTGAATTGCACACACACTTGATTCGATTAACTGCCCAGTGATATCTTTGGGTAAATTGCCAAAGGCTGCTGAGTCTTGAACAACTATTATGTATTGATCCTTAATAATAGTAAGTTCATGTTCATGCCAGAAACTCTCTTGCATCATTTACATCTAAGCAGCTGATTGGTGATCATGATGAAGGGGAGGGGATGGAGGGGGCACCCAAGCTCCTGTCTTCCTGTCACACATTGTGATTTATGTGCCTGAGGTGGATTAAACTGCATGAATGTAATTGTATCCATGCTTGGATAACTCAAAGAGGAATCATACAGAAATGAGGGTAAGCCCTATGAACTATGTATTGATGGCTTTTTTAATTATTGCACTGGGAAGAATTTAAATTTGTTTCAGGGTCTGAGTGAGACTAAAGGTTGTCAAGCAGACATACCCTAATTTAGCATTCAGGAATCGCTAATAATATGCTCAAAATTAAGCCAAACTGAATTGCTGGTCAGAGTGTACAGTAAACAACTGTGTTGGACATCCGGTGCCTCGCACATTTCTATTTTCTTCTGCACTTCTATTGCCTCTGTCTAGGCGCTGTTATATATATATATATATATATATATATATATATATATACTGAAAAAAACACAGGTTTCTGAGACGTTATAGTTAGGCTGACATTTCACTCATAGAAAACCAGAGAAATTCAGCCGTTATAGTTAGCTGAGCTAACTATAACTTCGCGCCCCAAAATGTACTGCTGATCATGTCAAATATTACATCACTCATGACATGATCAGTGACATCGCTGATGACATCACTGATGACATCTCAAATGACATCACTGATGACATCATCCAGTGACTGAGTGTTTCTAAAAGTTTAAGAATGTTATACATATATATATATTCACTGAAAAAACCATAGGTTTTAGGGACAGTTATAGTTAGTTGGACATTGCACTCGTACAAAACCCGTGAAATTCCCCCGTTATAGTTAGTTCAGCTAACTATAACTCGCGCCCCCGCAATGCACTGCTGATGACGTCACATATTACATCACTCATGACATGGTCAGTGACATCACTGATGACATCACTGATGACATCTCAAATGACATCACTGATGACATCATCCACGTGATAATCTGATGCAGCTCCTCACACCCTAATATAACCTTTGATACACCCAATCTAAATTACAGAGTGCCATTCGCAAAACCATAGACACTCCAACACCAATAACTACATACCCACTCACTGATTTTAAGGTCTACACACACACATCCACTCACTCACCCAGTACAGGACTATCATATGCACTCTTACTCCTATATAGACACTCAAACACCGCCACTCATCCATAGAGGTACTCACACACCTAGTCAGTCATGCAAATAATTAAACACACTGCCATTTACTCACCTATACAGTTATACACACACCAGCTCACTTAATCATACAAATACTAGCACATTGTTACGCTCTTATACAATCACTGATACAAGCACACACTCATCCATACAGCCACTATCACAATCACTCACTCTCGCTTATAGCTATTTATATACTCCAATACACATATATACTGCCTTTCACATATGTAGTTACTCACACATGTACCACTGGGACATACATTCACTCACTAACACACTCTTACACACACTTACCCACCCATACAGTCTATCACAGATGCACTCTTGAAACCATCCACCCAGTGAATCACCCACTCACACATCTATGCACAGTCGCACACACCCCATCCACACAAACACTCAGGCACCCATACAGATACTCATAGAACCAATCAATAACCCATATAGACACTCATGTAGCTATTCGCAAATCCATGCATCCACTTACACACCAACAGACGGATACAGACATTCACACAGTTTAGTCACTAACCCATGCATTCAGTAAGATACGTTTAATCACTCACTTGTAGAGTCAGTCACGCACGTACTAAATCATCCATTCAGACACTTATACACCCACTCATTCTTCAATACGCCTTTCCCTATATATATTAAACATATTTAAACTTTACAGAAACACACAGTCACTGGATGATGTCATCAGTGATGTCATTTGAGATGTCATCAGTGATGTCATCAGTGATGTCACTGACCATGTCATGAGTGATGTAATATGTGACGTCATCAGCAGTGCATTGCGGGCGCGAGTTATAGTTAGCTGAACTAACTATAACGGGGAATTTCACGGGTTTTGTACGAGTGCAATGTCCAACTAACTATAACTGTCCCTAAAACCTATGGTTTTTCAGTGAATTTCAAAGGTTTTTAAATGCTAATTTCTAACTATAACGTGTCTGAAACCTATGGTTTTTTCTGTGAATTTCAAAGGTTTTTAAAATGCTAATTTGTGACTATAACGTGCCTGAAACCTACGGTTTTTTCAGTGAATTTATA